>WMED01002472.1:0-11959 GCA_019650415.1 Pipa parva
TAACCAGGATATGCGTACTGAAGCGAACGATCACAAGGTAAGTTTGCTGTTTGGTGAATTACCCCCTAAATGTGAGTTGTTTCTATGGAATGGATCACACAAGGGTTAGCAACCAGTAACATGCAAATAATAAAAATTCCCATTTCCCATATTCACATATTAATATGCTACATGCACCCGTTTAGACTTGGCTGCAATGCCCTATTTATGAGCCATTGCTATTAACACTCCAATCCATCCTTAATGCAGCAACTGAAATCATTTTTCTTCACTAGTAGCGCTGCTATTGCTTTAACCTATTCCCTGTAGTAACTAACCACAGCCCCCAGAATTCAATGTCACACACTGGTAATAACTTATATACACATATCAAATTCAATGTAAGACCTGCCAACGGCCTTAACTGATTCGTATCTTTCATTCCCACTGTTCCTAAGCACAGGCATTTAAATACTTCTTTCAATAGTATTTATTCCATTTCTCAAGAAATCCACTAGGAGCAGAATATTTCCATAAAGACCTAGATTATAATAGACTACCTGGAAACCACGGGATAAGACTGCTTTGGATTTGCAAGGGGTTTAGGGCTCATCGCGTCAAGGCCAAGGTTTTTTTCAAACATCCTTGTGCACATTGCCAGATTATTGTGGTTTAGTAGTGCAGACTAGTGAGGAAATTTCCAAGCACAGCTAACTAGGGGGAATCACTCCCAGTCAGTGCCGGATTTCCTTATAGACACAATAAGCCTGTGTCAGCATGCAACAGTGAAAAAGGTCACCTCTCTCAGGGACTCGGGCAGGGGGGGATTGGGGATAAATTGTAACTAAGAAGTATTTTTAATATTCAAATTTTGAACCTGACATTTATGATTTTACTTTACATAAAATTATGATTCACACAGAACTTCAGACTGCTGGATAATTTAGTCTTTGATTATTTGCACAAAGGTAAGTGGTCAGATACAGGGTGTGGCCTATGGCACCAAGCATTCTGCACCTATGAGCTCCTGAAATGTATACCTCAGCGGTTCTCAACCTTCTTGAAACCGCGCACCCCTGGTGCTGACATCATGCACCGATGTTCAGGCCCGACATCATCACGTACACGCGTCACATGATGATACTCGGGCGAAACGTCATCATGTACGAGCGTCACGTGGTGACGTTTGAGTGAAACGTCATCATGTACGAGCGTCACGTGTTGACGTTTGAGCGAAATGTCATCATGTACGAGCTTCACATGATGACATTCAGGGCTGACGTCACCATGCAGGGACCCTTATAAAATGGGACGTGCAAGCTCTACTGGGCTCCACAGCGGTTCTCAACCCCTGTGTGATGGTCGTGCGACCCCCAGATTGAGAACCGCTGGTATACGCGGTACTGGCCCCAGTTCTCCCTTCTGTTGGCATGATTGACTGACAGATGGCTTACTGTTGCTTCCTGCTGTTTTTCTTACACAAAGCTAATTCATTGTAGCAGCTAATGCCCTTGTATGCAAGTGCAGCTATTCTGCTGCATCCAACAAATTAGAATCCACTATTGGAGTGGATCCCTATAAATCCAGCAGCACTTATCCAATGTCCCCTTACTTATCCCTCACTGCAGGTGACCTTGACTATAAAACCTCTATCCCAGAAGCTCTAAATCGCGCGTCTAATCAAAGTGAAGTCTAAAGACCTAACTATATTTTTAAGATACAGTATATTTTCCTATGCAGAAAAGAAACCTTTAAGGATATCTGCACCGGCGTTAAACAAACCAGCAGAAATAACTTTGTGTTAAATCATCTCCTGAAAAATGCAAACATTTATGAAATGCAGTCTGACTCAATGGCTCCCATTAAGTTCATAGGCCTCTGGGTAGTTTCTGCATAAAATGCTTAGTAACTGCATTAGTAACGTTCCTGATGGCTATTGTTGGCAGTTTTAATGTGCTTGCCTTTTAGCAGTCCAGATTAGTTTTTGCATTCCTTAATTATAATAATGGATGTCTTTATCATGTTAGAAACCCCTCTGAGCACTTCTGCTAGTCATTGTGAGTCTGTTTCTGCCTGCCATCCCTTAAGGCTCTCTGTTTTTAACTAATCTAATAATTTATCTATTTCCATTCTAATTTCTTGCTGAGAACACTGTCCAAAATACTTGACTGAATTACCATAACTTAGAGGTCTTTTAATATTACCATATTTTACTTACCATGTACACATCTGTTCCATCATTCTCCCTAAGGCAAATTAAAGTGAAGCGCTAAATGAGTAGATGAAATAAATGATTTTGCCAATGCTGGAATTCTTTTATTCACAATTGTAGTATTGTTGACATGTTCGCCTTATAAAAAGCAAACTCTCCTTGTTCCCTTGTTGACTGTATGTGAGAGCCAGTCGTCTCCAGATAGGACATTGGCACAATGGTGGGAAGGAGATGGGATTTGACCAAAGTGAGATACATACCAGCAGACAAAGGTATTAAATGGAAGACAGGAACATCTTATTTTTAGAGACCTACTTCTCTCTCCTGACAGTTTCCCATGATGCCCACACTATAACATTCAGCGGCCAGCAGGGTTTGCAATAATACGGCACATCTAAATTATATAAATATGCTGCGTTATTAAAGGGGAGGAGTAAAAATGTGCTGGAGATAGGGTTGAATCTTGGGAAGATAAGTTATACCCGTCACACTGGTCTCAAGTACTAGTGGGGCACAGAATGGGAGAGGGGTTGTGAGGACAGCAGTGTGGGAGAAGTTGTGGAGGCTGCACAATGTGGGAGGGGGGTTGTGGGGGAACATTATGGCAGGGGGGTTGTGGGGGATGCACACTATAGGATGGGTGTTGTAGGGGATACACACTATAGGAGGGGCTTGTGTGGGCAGCACAGTATGGTGAATGGGGCTGCTGTGTGGAAGCACAATATGGGGAATGGAAGGCAGTGTTGTGGGGCAGTGCAGTATGGAGAATGGGGAGTGTTTTGGATCATCACAGTATGGGGAATGGTGGGTGTTGTGGGGTAACCCAGTATGGGGAATGGTGGGTTTTGTGAGGAAGGTAGTGCAGTATGGGGAATGAGAGTGTTATGGGCAGCACAGTATGGAGAATGGGGGCTGGGTATTGTGAGGTAGTGCAGTATACAGGTATGGAGGTTGTTGTGGGGCAGCACAGTATCTGGAAAGTGAAGGTCGGGGCACCACAATATGGAGAAAGGGTGGGTGAGAGAAAGGAACTTGAAAATAGTAGAGGGACAGAATACCTTGCACTGTTAAGGATAGGATTACCATATTTGAAATCCTAAAGTTCTATTATGATGCTGTTACTGTATAAATATTTGCATATATTTCTTATGAGTAACTTGCCCTTTAAGCTATTCTATTATACAGATTAGGCCAAGTTGGAACAAAAGAAGATGGTGCCTGAATTTTTCACATAGCTGAGGACCACACCTAGACATCTGAGTTTGTGCAGAACTCCACCAATAAGGAGTTTACATCGTGTCTGAAGCATATTTTTTATTGGCTCCAGTGTATATCTTAACTCACTCCCAATTTCTTATCTCTTCTTTGTCTATATGAATCCTGTACAATAAAGATTTTGCCCAGAACCCTCTGCCAGTTCAAAGTAAGGGAAAGGCCTATAAACCAACATTGGTTTTTTGTAAGTTCTTTCTGCATGCACACATACTTTAAGATTAATTTGGAACAACTGGTCTATGGTTATAAGTTGTCACCCTCAACAGCACTAATTTACCTGAGGGGTAGTGCCACACAAACATGGCACAATGGATGGGGAGACTGCCGTAGGGGCTCACTTTGGCATTGTCACCTAGGGTGCAATTAAACCTTGTCCTGGCCCTGCTTCCACCCACCTAGAATCCAGTCCAATCAGACCCAGAGCTTACCGATAATCTGTGTGACACATAACAGGTTAGTTAGTGACACCCTGTGTTTCGAGGGTAACAACAAGGTTCCAGAAATGGGAAGTGTAAATAAAACTAGTATATAGTATATTCGCTTACCCAGAATGCAATCCTTACAGACCTGTGCATTTCCCGTTTGTGTGCACGCATACAGTATTGGTTAACTATATCTGCTGTAAAGTTCCAGAAAGTGTGTATTAACATAATTATCAGGGTGCAACTATTCATCAGAAATAAATCCGCTCAGGACGGAGGCTCCTTTCTATTTGTGTGCACGTCCACAGTATTAGCTAACTGTATCCTCTGTATTTTAGAGAAGGCTGCAATGTTCCTAATACAGTAAGGTAAATAAAACAGCAGCTCTGTCAGACAAGAAAGAGATACAGGTGATGGCTTATAGCTCGGCAGTCCAGAAATGTATTCCTTTGAAACAGAAGAAATCAGTTTCACTGTCCTTTTGGAGCTTTATATCTGATCCCTTATCTTTCTCGTTGTTGCTTTACTGGTTCCAGTGGCCATGTTGCTCTAGCTGTCTCCAGCAGCCATGTTGCTTTACAGGTTCCAGTGGTCATGTTGCTTTACTGGTTCCAGTGGCCATGTTGCTCTAGCTGTCTCCAGCAGCCACGTTGCTTTACAGGTTCCAGCGGCCATGCTGCTTACCTGGCTCCAGTGCAAAATGGTCATGGTTCCTCCATGCACCTCCCACTTCCTTTTTGTTCACTCCACTTACTTCCTGTAAACCCCCATCTACATCTTCGTTTGCAGTTCCCGGCCCAATCTATACCCTTTCTAATATTAGCACTATCCAATGGCTGCTTTTATATTAGTTGGAAAAACAGCCAAACCTATAGGCTATAAATATATTAAAGCATGTTTTTTTTTTAATATTACAGAGTAGAAATTACTGCTGGTAATCTTAATATCTCCCTTTGGTCTAGACAAGAATTATAGCCGTTCTGAAGAATTTGTACTTAAGAGATTAGTTATACACACTGATTTTTCTTATGAATCACTGAATAATTTAAATGGAAGATAATGATATATGCTTCAATAAAACCGCATTTCGTATAATTACAATTTTATTTACAGGCCACTTAACTCATGCTTACTGAAGCTTCTTATTTTAAATTGCTAGTAACTTTTCTGCTGCTAAAATATTTCATTATTTTGTCTTTCCATTATACTGAGCAAAAACACAAAAAAATACTAAAAGAGAAAAGAGATCTTCATTTCTTAGATTCAGTTTGACATCATAATTAAAAAGGCACTTGTTTGCATAAACCATGGTGTCAAAATTAATTTTAAATATGACGATTTTGCAGCATGAGCCAGGTAATTTAATATATACTGATAAACTTACTGCTTCCTAACAAGTAAATATAATAAAGGGATCTCTGTACTGAGCAATAGCTCATGTGCACAATCCAATGTTTCACTGAGGAAAGAATACACCATTGTAGGAGACATATAGATTTTTACAGATATAGATATACAGGTGGATAGACAGGTGGATCGACACAGGGACTTATTGACTAAAGACCGAATAGTCACGCAAAGCTCAGAATTCGCATCTATTCACCACTTCCCGGACATTAGCGAACACTTTAAAGGGATTCCAGCCTTGGCGAGACCACTTGAGTCGCCTCGCTGAGACTGGAATCCCTTTAAAGCGTTTGCTGATGTCTGCGTGCAGGACATCAGGGAGCGCATAACAGTCAGTGCGAAGTGAAGCGAAGGATCTGGACATCACTACGCACTATGGTGAATTGCCCCCTTACTGAGCAAACTCTGCGATGTGGCGAATATGGGACCAATTTGGTCAACTGCGATAGTCACAATATTATGGATCTTACTGATCGGCTATTGATTAGCCAGGGGAGTTTGGAAGGAGTGAATGTGACTAGGTGTACTGATCCGAATTCACCCATTTGACTTTGTCATTTCAGACTGGTAAATTGAGGGAGATGATGACAGCGTTCCGAATTCTACTTCAATGAGAACTGAATTTGTAATAATTCTGGAGATACAACCCGAATTGTAGCAAGTTGAATTCATGTTTTAGTCAATAAAGCCCACAGACTCACAGGGGGAGAGAAAATAAATAAATTGACAAATTTGTCACAGTGGCGACAAAAAGTTACCTCAACTGAAAAAATAGCTGAAGATATCGATATTTATTAAGCGTTTGCAGCAGATTGTGTTGCTGAAAAAGCGTTCCCCAGATTGAGGATGGGTGAAAAACCCATTATTCTCTGGGAGACATGGTTGTGTAAATTCTCCCTAATTTCCATCATTTTTTAGTGATGAAAAAAGTCGCTGATATCAAAAATAGTCGCAGTTCAAAAACACGCTCCGTTGAAATCAATTTAAAATGCGGTAGGTTTGATCTGGCGGCTGTTTTTCCAATATCGTGATCTTTTTAGGTGGTAAAAAATGTTAGTTGTCACTTCATAAATTTGTCATGAGTAAATATTGGGCTTGTGTTGGGGGTGTTTGAGAAAAAGGCTATCTTTGTAGCAGCTGGATAAAGCCTTACATTGGTATAAATGAACAGGGCTGAAAAATGGGGGCCCCAATGTACAGTAAATGAAGCACAACCTATTTAGACTATAAACTGCCTAGTTACATAGCACAGTGCCTAGTAAGCCCAGTTTGAATAAACAAGTACTCAAAAACCTACATATGACTATCAAGCTCCCATGATCCATAACTGTACATACGACATAAGTTTAGGTATAACTTTAGATCATATTTTTATCCCACTCCATGTTAAGCAAAATGCCCTTAATTCACAGATGCTTTGAGAAAATAATCCCATGTCCTTGTTGGACCGTGGCACTGTTACATACAGACCTTAAAGTTCAAGGCATTGGCGTATGAGAAAAGCCATATCACAATCTCTAGCAATTTCAAGCCAATTAAAAACGTCATTATAATAATATTTTCAGAGTAATGAAGGTTCTGGGCAGTTGTTCACAATGCTTTTGGGAAGCTGAAAACGCTTCTAATATGGAGTAAATGATTTCACTTCCCACAGCCCATTAAAATAGTTAACGGCCGAGTAACTGCAAACAACCTTTTTTTGAGTTTTTTTTTTTTTGGGGGGGGGGGCTGCTTGTTTATACTTGGGCCATATTTTCTCTCTTTTTAATTTAAGGTTTATTGTTAATCTTTGAAAGCCATATAAAATAAATGATCTTTGAAGTCATTCTGCTGATACAGTATCTATTCTATAACTAATTCCCTTCAAACTAAGAGGGGGATGTTTATAAAAAACGAAAACGTTTTCGTTCGGCGTATCGATATCGATATACTTTTATGCTTTTTGCTGATATCGATATTTATTAATTCCCTTAAGACCTTTTTTTTATTGCTGATAAGCGTTTGCCTAGTTGAGGGACACCCATTGTTCCTTATGGAGTTGGTTTAGAACACTTTTTCACCATTGAAAAGGTCAGCGATATCAATATTGATGGAAAAGGAGCTCTGATAAACGTAATGTAAAGTGTAGCGGGATTAACGCATCCATATTTATTCACAACAATCTTCTTCAATATCAATAAATCTTATTCGGCACTACATAGATTGAAGGAAATTGAAAATGTAGCAAAAAGGAAACACAACTGCAATAACGTGGTAGAACGGATCGAAAAAGGTCGAAATGACCTTGACAAATATTTCCTGTGCAGTATTTTATAAAGTTCCATAGGAACCAATAGGACTAGGCAGAATTTGTTTACTTAACACATAAAAGATGGCTGCCATTCACTAGGACAAAAATACTTACTACAAATCAGAAATTCAAATTCACAAACAATATTGTTTTCCAGCGCTATATAAGACTGACCGCCATGCCAATCCAACTTGAATAATTTCTTTTTTTTTGGTGATAACTTGTCCTTTTGGTGATAACTTGTCCTTTAATGGTTTTATTTGCTGCGTAAATATAGTCGACAAATGGAAGTGAAAGTTTCTGCAATTACTTTGTCTAAAAGGGAAAATACAATCAATTACCTTATTTGAAATATTTTTATTTTTATGGGTTTTTTTAGGAAGCATAGAGCGAAATGAATTGGACTAAGCGGAAAAATATTTCTTTCAATTTGTTGAGTATTATTTTGTGAAGGATTTAGGTCAAGAAAGGTAAAGCTAACTCTAAACCAAACAGAATGCGTCTGCAATAAAATTCCCCTTACTGAATTATTCATATAGAACAGCATAGGTGACTCTTCAGGCATTTGGAATTAAATAGAATTGATTTCTTACTTTTTACTCCTGCTCTTTACAAGCCTTTTTATTTATTTTTTTAATACTTTTACGTCTCTTTAACAAATAAAATATTGATTGAGGTTCATTGAACATATGTTTTATTTAAACTTTGACCTTTGCCAACTTGTTAGGTCTACGATGGAAAATGTAAGGGTATCTGTGACTGCATTGTCTTCTAATCTTAATGGAGAGATAAGATTACATGTAATTTATATATATATATATATATATATATATATATATATACAGTATATACAGTATATAAAATGTCAGAATGGTATTGCCTGGAGTGACATTTCAGCGGAAGGGTTTAAACATCTACAATACTGATATTTAAAGGACCATTAAAACACACAAAATACAGATTTACAGTCGGATTGTCTATGCAGTTATTTAGATATAGCAACTTGTAAAATTATTATCTTTAAGGTTAAATTAAAGTCTTTTCAAGAAGTACTGTGCTTAGGAACAGTGGGAATGAAAGATACGAATCAGTTAAGGCCGTTGGCAGGTCTTATATGTGATATGTGTATATAAGTTATTACCAGTGTGTGACATTGAATTCTGGGGGCTGTGGTTAGTTACTACAGGGAATAGGTTAAAGCAATAGCAGCGCTACTAGTGAAGAAAAATGATTTCAGTTGCTGCATTAGGGATGGATTGGAGTGATAATAGCAATGGCTCATAAATAGGGCATTGCAGCCAAGTCTAAACGGGTGCATGTAGCATATTAATATGTGAATATGGGAATTTTTATTATTTGCATGTTACTAGTTGCTAACGCTTGTGTGATCCATTCCATAGAAACAACTCACATTTACAGGACAAGTAACATACAAAAAGTTGTCACTTGGTCACACTTTTTATTGACACTTTTGAATGAACAATCACGTTATACCAAACAGGAGCCCTTCCGTCAACCCTCTAACTTGCCACTTTGATCTGGTGAAACTGGTGAATTCAGAGCATTTTGCGCCGTGCCAAATTCGTTACTTCGACAGATTCCAACGCTTGATGGTGAATTATGTGCGCATGCAAAACAAAGAGCTCCATAATTCCATGGGGCACATTTACTAAGACCAATTTGACCATATTAATTGATTTTACCCAGATTTTTGATTTCTCTGATTTATATAGGATGGATAAAAATGTTTCCCTGTCGAAATAACTCGTTATCAATAAATATCAATCTGTCGACGGGGCAGACTTTGCAATGCTTTTCTATGAGGGTTCCTTCCATTACAGATCCATATCACCCGTCTGAGGGTGGGGAATTCAGTTGGGTGATAAAAGTGTTAGTAAATAGGAGAAAACAGCAATATCGTTATATATACAGGCATTTTCTCCTCCGTTTACTACTGAAAAGACCTGTTCGATTTGAATAATTATGCTCCCACGACTAGAGTTTGATCAATGTGCTGACATGGGGAAGTGGCAAATGGATATGAATTCGTATACAACTGTTCCAACTTTCATCAACCCCCTGTTTATGTTTTCCTTCTTTGCTGATTGAGACCATCTTGTATCCATTGTGTAAACAAGCCTCTTCCCAATCCCATTCATTTAATGAAAGTTTGCATCAAAGCACGACGTGCTTCAGAAAGAGCCCAAATAATGTAAAAAGCAACTGAATTTTCAACAACCAACGCACTTTCTCTCAATCTCATACTTTCTTGAAATCTTTTTAGGATTTTTTTTTTTTTTTTTAGAGGAGTGGATTAAATATATATATATATATTAGGTATAAATGCATTTTCAATTATTATTTTTTGGTGTTTCTTTCCTTTTAAGAAATCTCAGTCCCCGTACTGAGCCCCCACTGGGGTTTGAAGGAGCGGTAAAATGTAGTTGACGTTAAATAGATACAGTGATTCCAAGTTATTATCACTTGCGCAGGATGTTAGCTGCATCACAATAAAATGCATTACATACTGTCAATTCAAATCCTTTGTAAGAAATATGATGGGTGAATTGGAGGATAGTTCACTCGTTGTATTTCATTTTGTTTACAGGAATATACAATGATCAATTCATTATTTGCATTCTCAATACAACAGGAAACAGCTTTCCGCATTGCAATGCGCCCCTTACAGTTCACTTTCTATGCTAAAAATGCTTACTTTAAAAGGAAACTGAATTTATTTTAAGAACTTCCCTATGCCTTGTTTACCACATAAATATTCACAAACGCTACCTTTCTCTCAAAGCGCCAGTCTATTTTGCATCAGAAGTCCCCGAGATGTCAAGTTAAACTCACTGAGAAACTGCAGATTTCTGGGGTTTTTTGATCCAGACATCTCCTATGGATTATATCTTCAAATCCTAAGAAGTTGTGACTGTTGTAACATCGCTTTCTATTTCTAAAGGAAAAGAAAAACTGAAGACATACTTTAATGGAACAATTTAGCATTTCATTTTATGCACAGTTTCAAAGAAATGACTATTGTCTTGCCTAACCAGCAATAAACCGATAAATCACAGCTAAACTTAAAAACAAAATCAATTAACAAGAGATTGGACAAAGAACCATTTATAATCTATTATAATATGCTGTTTATTATGGAATATGGCTTATATAAATGATCAATAAATTCCAAGTTATATTTCAAGATTAATTATAAAATATTGAAATATGTAGTTAATGCATTGGTTATATGATTGAATAGTATATTCTGGTGAAACAGATTTAAACAAATGTAAAGCTGTTTGAACATCTTATGGCAGTTACATGCATGTACTTGGGTAAGCTCATCCACAGCTCACTCAGTCACCCCAGGATAGTAGGCCCTGCTTACAACTGGCCTAGTGCCTGTAACTTTTATTTATAATAATGGGCACCAGAGATTCTTCTTAACAACAGGAACTGTTTACATATACACACAATTAGATCTTCAGACATCATTTAGTTGGGTCAGACAGTTGCTTAATATACAATATACATTCAGTGAATAGTTACCCCCTCTAATCTGCAATAGGATTCAGGAGCTTCTCTCTCCCCTCAGTGTGGACATTCCATCCTCTGGATATAAACATAGGGTTTATTTGCTTTTCTGAGATCCTACAATGCCTGGGTCTTTTACACCCCAGGATGTCCTGGCACCTCCAGTCTTACAGTATTTCCCCTAAGGCCCTTTCTCCTGTTGAGATGCTTTGCTGAGATCCTAGGAGGGCTCACTACCCTTTTCTGGTAAAAGGGGAACTTTCTTTAGTGGTTGTCTAGCACAGAGGCCTAGCTGCCTTCATCTCTCTACAGCAGTGTTTTTCAACCTTTTTTCTTCAGGGGAACCCTTTGATGTCATAAAATTTCTGGCGGAACCCCTAGAAACCCGGAAGCCCTAGAAATCGCATAATGCGCGTGACGTCACTGACATCTACATACCCGACAGGTCACAGAGGAAAGATCCAAGGCTACGATCTCTCTCTGATGCGTCGGGTAATGATGCTGATTGCAAAAGGTGTGGTCTCAGTCCCTGCTAACAGTGATCACTGTCAGATCACTGTTAGCAGAGACTGAGGCCGCATCATTTGCAATCAGCATCATTACCTGACTCAGAGAGAGATTGCGTCCTTGCGATCTCTCTCTGATGCGTCGGGTAATTATGCTGATTGCTAATGATGCAGTCTTGGTCCCTGCTAACAGTGATCAGGGCCAGTTCTAGCGCTGAGCAATGTGGGAGACTATTTGATTGCCCACATCGCCCATAGCCAAATTCACCTGCTCCAGCATTCCAGTGACGCACCTACTCTGACCGCCGCTACACAATGAGGTAAGTGGAAT
>WMED01002472.1:12561-24204 GCA_019650415.1 Pipa parva
GCATCATTACCCGGCTCATCAGAGAGAGATCGCATCGATCTCCCTCTTCATCCGGGTAATAATGCCGATCAACCAGTGTGTCGCGGAACCCCTGGGTTGTGCTTGCGGAACCCTTGGGTTCCACGGAACCCCGGTTGAAAATCACTGCTCTACAGGAATCTTCCACCCCACCTGGGGAAGTCCCTGGGAACAAAGCCCAGCCTGGTACAAGGCCTGGGACTAAAGACCCTTCTCACTTTCTGAGCACTACCATTTATAGACTGTGGAATCTTCCTCCCAGCTATAACAAAGGGAATCACATTAATTTATCATGTTATATTTATAACTCCACTAGGTAGTGCTATTGCAACATTAATAGCAATTCCATTAGGCCATACCTACTGTATAGCCAAACACTCTAAATATACAACTTAAGAAGGAAATTAAATATAACCATTTCCATTTCCTACACAAAATACAGCTTTTTGTACATAAAACAAAAATATTTCACCGAAGGAGTTAAAGCTACAATGCAGTGCCAGCACCCTTTGGTGGTGGAAGCCTGTTGACAATGAAAAAAGGAGATCTTCTCCAGGAAAAGTCCTGCGCAGTGCGTCCACTGCCTGGCATTCACCTACAGTGAATCATAACATTTTATTTACTTATTTACAGTAATGAATAGTAATGTACAAAGGCAATCTCAAACAGCAGCTCTCCAAAGATTATCTCTAGAAGTCCCTCCTGGTCTCTTTCTTGGAGGACCTTCAAGTTGTCCAGCTGTGCGATGTAATTGACCTCTTGCCTTGCAAGGCCTTGTCCATAACAGATAACATGGTACTCATTCCTATTATATCACTATAGATAGTTTAGGAAGGTATCCTGCAATGGGAAGCAACAATATCTAGTTCTGGGACATCCCTTTCTCTGTGATCCAAAATTAAACCTTCAGCTCTTGGAGACCTATATACTCTCCACAAGTAAAGCTTAAATTATATTCACATCTGTGTAAAAAGACTGAGTCAACTGAAACCTAGTCAGTATGGGTGTAGCTAAAGATTCATGGGTCCCAGTGCAGGATGACACCTGGGTCCCTCCCTTAAAACTAAACCTTCTAGGAACTGGGAAAAGAGGGGATGCTAAAGGGGCAGTTATTGCGGCAGATAGACTTGGCCCCCTGGATGTGAAGGCCTAGTCACAGACATGACCACTACAACTCCTATCGTTATGCCACTGTTGGCTCAGAGGGCCTATTAAGAGTTGAATCCAACACAAAAGAAGCCAAAATCTACATACTTGGTCTACATCAAGAAAATATATGCACCTTTCTCACCAAAATCTATGTCTTGTGAGAACATTGACCAGATGACCATCTATCTTAACTATTTCCTTGGGCCCCAGTACAGAATCAGCACTAGGGCCCTCTCCCCTGGTGCCGGGTTGGCACAGGGCTCCTCCAAGGTTTCTCCCTCTAGACCAAGTGAATAAAACTTACCAGGCAGAAACTCTGTGGGGATGCAGAGAGGTCCAAGCAACCTTTATACTATAGCTATACTCCTGACATTGACCCATTATAAAGATGGAAAAAGATTTTGATACCCCTGGAATAAAAAAGGAAGGGAATAAAATGGAAGGGGTGTTTGACAGGTGTGAGAGCGAGCAGAGAATGGAAAGGGGTGAGTTTAGAGGAGGGGTTTAAGTTATAAAAGCAGATGCAAGGACGTTTGGGCGGCAGTATAGTGAGAGAGCAGATCCCATCATCACTCCCTATACATAAAAATTAAAAAAAGAAAGAAAGAGAATATATATCGAGTTATAATGGTTCTGGGCTAAGGGAGAAATAAGTCAAGGAAGACAATAAGTGGTAGTGAAACTTTGTTGCAGCTTGGGTAGGTGGAACGGTTTAATGCTAGCCTGAAGTATTGGCATCTCTTGGGTGAGATGCATGCTGCAAGTGGGCACCAATTGGGAAAAGGACCAACAAGGGTCTGGAGGTGACTACCCTGCCAAGTTGGGACCCATCCTTAAGGGAGAAGGAGGGTGGGAGGGGGATAGTCATTAAAGAATTGAAATAAGGGTTGGGGCAATCATTTATAATTCTGCAAATAAAAGTTGATGTTTTTTGCTATAAATAAAAGCTGCGTCCTATTATACCCACTCCCTTGGTCTGGTGTGTTTTATTAAACAAAAGAGACAGGAATGTGATGGTAAGAAGTAAGGCAGTGATACTGCACACTACGCCAGTCAACAAAAATCAAAGGACTGGGCACAAACTGGGCAGTAACAGGATACTAAACAGTAACTGTATATCTGCATTGTACCAACACAATGTGTCATATCAAGTCCAACTGAGTTTTGTTTTGAAATCAAACAGTAAATTGTGGTTTTCTTTACCAATTTCGACTTCTTCTCCTATTTACTATTCCAACTTGTAGGTTTCCGGCACTGGTTTTCATTATATATAGTGTAAGGGTTTCACTCAAATGGTTTGGTCGTCTTGTGGAATAAGTATTGCAACCAGGGTCTTTCTTGAAGATTTCAGCTTTATTCACAGAAAACTTGAACTTAAATACAGCCTGACTTGGCAAAACAAAAACAAAAAAATACTTTTTGGGTTTTTCCTCATAAATAAATAAATAAGTAAATAATAAATTTACTGCGTACTTTGCTGCAATAAAAATCACAGCTTGATATATTTGCTACCAGGAAAATAACCCAAATCCCCCAAAATAACAATAACAGTTGAAAATGGTGATAATAAGGTTTATGACTTTAGTAGATATGGTCCAATGGGTTAAGATAACTCATGATAACTCACTAAGATTAATTACAGTTCTATGGAAGAAATATTCTTAACTCATTGTGATATTCCAATGAGGGGGTTATTCAATAAGGTGCGAATTCGACTGTCGAATTCGCAAATAGCAGATTCCCTTAGTAAATCCGCCACAATTTCCCCATTGTAAAGTCGCGACAATTTTTTAAAGTTAAGGTTGCGACAATTCTCCCATAATAAAGTCGCGACTGCGACAATATTCTCATTATAAAGACAAGACTGTGACAGTAACAGCCTATTGCCACTGTCTTTATCTGGTGAATTCACACCTTTATGCAACTATTTGGACTTGGTTGCCTCTGCCAAAATTAGCCTTACTTCAAACTTATTGCAAGTAACGAAAGCAAACGATGCACACTCTAACACAATTTGTTTTGTTTTTCTTTTCTCCTCTGTTATTTTATTTTAATCTCGTATTTCTCTCTGACTGTATCATTTACGGAGTGCGATCTCTGTGCTGACACTCATTATATGATTGTATCCATTTCTAGTGCTTTGTGTATGATATCAGCAATCTCCCTACTGCTTTCTTTACTGCTTTGTATTATTATACAGCAGTGGATATTTCAGCAGTAAGTTAAGAAAAATAAACCTTGCAAAGTTAAAACCATACTTTTTTCTTAAAAAATGGTTTGCACCAATGCAGGAATAAAATGTGAATTTAGACACAACAAAAATATACAATTTAATTATTTCAGCATATACTTTAGATCTGTGATATTTTCATTAGAACTTCATCTAAGGACTCCTGAGTTCTTGAGAGAAACCACTTGTTTTGACCAGGACATAGAGAAAACCAGTAGCTATCTATATCACTGCAGTTTCTGGTGCAGAGTTGGCCCCTGTCCTGCATCTACCCAGTCAACAATTGCATGTAACAGTGCTTCTAGGCCGAAAATCTCCGGCACTGTAGAGTGTATAAACCAACCCATATAGACCACACATCACCTCATATTACAGGTATATTGACGATATACTCTGTATATGGCAGGGCACCCAGGAGGAGGCATGGCTACTTGTGGAATATATGAACTTGAATGATGTGGGTTTAAGTTTCACCATGGAGCATGAATATCATTGTATCAACTTTTTAGATATCATGCTCACTGGTGACCCATCATCCTCCACAGTTCATACCAGTGTATACAGAAAACCAACGTCAACAAATGCCCTCCTTAGGGCCACCAGCTGTCACCCCTCACACACTATTAGGTCAATTCCGATAAGCCAGTTCCTTAGACTACGCTGTATATGCTCCTCTGAGGAATCATTTAAAATAATGGCTAGTGATCTAAAACAAAGGTTCAAGCAGAGGGGTTATACAGAGGATTTAATTGACTCTGCTTATCTGAGAGCCCTAAATGTATCACGTGAGACCTTGCTCCATACTGCTAATGATAATAAGGGTATTCAATCGTTCAAATACTTTGGGCGTTTGAAATCTGGGAAAGCCAAAAGAACCAGAGGGATTAATCATGGAGCCAACAGAGTTAGTGACTGTATAAATGGTTTTAGCATCACAAATGATGCCTTTGTGGGGACTAGTGTCAGCATAGCCAGTAACAATTATGATGATCAAGATGGAGTTTTAGATGTCAGTGTCAGTGACCATAATAACATATCAGCTAGAGTAATGATTGATTATAGTGGCCTTAGAGGTGCTAACATTTATGATACACCCACTTTTATTACACAATATAGCATGCAATTTAATAGCATCAAAGCCATAATCTCTAAGAATCTTCCAATACTCTTTAATGATCCTGACCTCAGGGACATAATTAAAAACGGTTTTAGGTGTGTGTCAAGCAGGGCACCAACATTGTCTGACCTACTATCGCCCTCGGATGTAAATGTGCATAAGCAGCGAACATGGCTCACTACTGTAGGAAACTTTAGATGTGGCTCTAAGGTGTGCATGTGTTGTGATTATATGAAAGTTACGAAGACATTCAATATCTGTATTACTGGCAATGGCAAAACATATGAAATGCGCCAATACATTAACTGTAGAATGAGCAATGTGGTCTATTTGATAACTTGTACTATTTGTAATATACAGTATGTGGGACGGACCACTTGCCAATTACGGGAAAGAGTCAGAGAACATATTAACAGTATAACCAACAGAAGAGATACTAACGTTTCAAGGCGCTTTAACATGCACGAGAATCATGTCATGTGCCTGGAGGTACAAGGCATAGAAAGGGTTAATCTAGGCAATAGGGGAGGTGATTTGACCAAATTTATTAATAAAAGGGAAGCATTCTGGATTTTTAACTTGCAGACACGCCAACCTTCGGGTTTGAATTTTATATGGGATCTTCACCTTTTTGTCGACACTTAGTTACATATTTATTCACAGTTTAAACACCATCTCACTACTACATTACATCACTTTTTATAGTATATTTATTATAGCACATCATTCACTACACTGTCAAGGCAAATTTCAGGTCATCTATTACTCTTTGGGCGAAATTTACTATGGGCGGATTTAGTCTGCCCGAAGTTAATTCCTGCCCGCACGTGCGGTATTCCGATCGATTTGCGATCGTGCGATCGCAAATCGATCGGAATACCGCACGTGCGGGCAGGAATTAATTTCAGGCGATCGTTTCGCCCTTAGTAAATTTCGCCCTTTGTCTCACAGGATATATTATTTATACACTAGAAAAAAAAATGTTCATGTCTTGTCTCATGGGTGTGATGAAGACATGACACACTATATTATATTATATTATATTATATTATATTATATTATATTATATTATATTATATTACATTACATTACATTATATTATATTATATTATATTATATTATATTATATTATATTATATTATATTATATTATATTAATTAGTATAGCACATACATTTAAGTTGTTCTCTAATAGGTCATGTATGATTATTATTATTAGGAACTCACATTTTCTATATTATTCATTATTCTACTTTTAAGCATATTGTGCAGTGGTCCTTTTTGCATAGGATTGATGTTATTAATGTTCCAGATGCTTCTTTCTTAATTGACTATTCTCAAGTCATCACCCCTGTAAGCGCTAACCATTATAAGACTATTATAAGTTAGCATTAATACAATAATTTTGCATGTTATATTTAGGTTGACCTTTTATATTAATGATATTGTTTCTATGCTCTGCCTCCTATAATTCAATTTGGCTTGATGTTCAGTAAGCTATTTGTTATGCGATATAATGTCTCTTTTTACGATTTTGTCTTTACTTTGTTATAATTACTGTTTATACCATGTAGTTTGGCTACAACAGGAGCACTATGTCTGTAGGGGTGGGATTCTGCTTCTTGGCCCTTTTTTCTTCCTCTTATATGAAGATGAGAAATAGTACTGATTGATGCTTGTCTTTATTGATGAGCAATAAAATACCAGTTTCTATGTGTATTGGCTCAAAGTAAAATAAAATAAAATAAATTATAATATAACAATAAAATAAAGAAAGTCTTGTTTGACACAAAATTATAAGATGTTATGTTAGTGATGAGCCAGCCTCATAACATTATACTTTAAGACACTATTCACTATACTATCAATCTATTATCAGCATATCTAACTGTTTATTTACTTCCTGGTACTGTTGGTATACCAGTACAACTTTAAAGAGGAAGTACAGGGTCGGGGTCAGTGTTTCATCATACAGAGTATGGGACTCCCAGGTAGCCAATCAATACTTGATTGTTTCTACTATTTATACCTGTGCATTGGAACATGTAACACACCATGAATAAGCGTTATATGCGTGAAACGCGTAGGTG
This sequence comes from Pipa parva, assembly GCA_019650415.1. Taxonomy (NCBI): domain Eukaryota; kingdom Metazoa; phylum Chordata; class Amphibia; order Anura; family Pipidae; genus Pipa; species Pipa parva. The sequence continues at coordinate 19,165 of WMED01002472.1, forward strand.
CGGCCTTTGCTTTTATTTTTTGTTTTAATGGATGTTCAATAAACAATTGATTTTATACACTCTGGAGTGCTGGAGATTTTCTGCCTGTACGAAACAACGGTCCTGTTTTTCTGCTCCTTGTGCACCCGACCATTATACTGCTATATAGAGAATGGGGATTGAGCGGCCTTTGGACATGTATGTTTGCTAGTGCTTCTAGGCCACGGTATGGTCCCAGTTACAGTGGAGACCACTAAGACCCCTATTGTTCCATCGCTGGACAAGACTAAGGGGATTTTAACTGCTGAAGCGTATTTGTGGCATTTAGGGTTGCTACACTCAGATGGTCTTGAATTCTCTTCTTCTTATTCACTAAGTGGCAGATTCCCATAGCGAAGAAGCAAATAGCGTCAGATGCAGTTTCTTGTATAGTGTGGCTTTGTCAGTCCAACAGTAGTAGCCTTACCATCAAGCCTCTAATTTGCCACTTTGATCTGGCAAAGTAAAACTGGGGAATTTGACACCTTACTAATTGTGCCACTTCGACAGACTCTGATGCTTGATAAATAACTTTGTTACCTGCGTACGCAAAGCAGTGAGAAGTGCTCTGTAAGTCTGAAGCCATCCAAATTGGCAAATTCACCTCACTCTGCATGATTTCTTATCCTACTTCTATTAGACTGACTTCACCACACTATGCATGTGACTGCGTCCATAGCAGTTCATCTGTTCGACAAATCCATCAGCAGTTTCATCAGTCAGGAGAAGTGGATTCGTGACTATGAAGTGAATTGGACAGGTGAATTCATCCTTTAGTCAATAAGGCCCTCAGTGTTTGTTAAACCAATACCTTTTCCTTTAATGCTTTAAAGTCATCTCCATTTCACTGGGGCAAACACCTGATACAAATTAGAATTGCTGAATTGCCAAACTACACAATGGAAAATGTATTCAAAGATTAAACAGACTATGTAATAGAATTCTGCGAAAGACTGTGCAACCTACGCGTCCGTGTTTACTGGAAGATTGGACATTAGCTCCAGATCTATATAGGCAAATCTCATTATATATATAAAATTGATTTTCTGTAAGTTGTAAGATCATTCACTTTTTATGTAGGAAACAATACTATAACGGCTTTCAGCCCGGCATAAAATGAAGCTTCGCCTTGAATTTCACAAGACTTTCAGAATATACATTTTCAGGAACGGAATTACTTTCTTTCAAGTCAGGATCCTCTGTTTGAGAAGTGTGTCCTTTCAACTCATAAAAGTTCAATTTTCTGCCATGTAATAGGGTATATTACACAGTGTAAACAAATAAAAATAATAACTGGCGATATTGTCAGTCCCATTGTGACAGACATAGAAAAGTCATATTTACTCATCTTTAGAAAAAAAAAAAGCATGACGGTCACCATATCTTTTCCCCCCACAATTTTATAACATCTACTGCGTCAATGTGTGAATTCGCAAGTTACCTGATTTCATCAAAGATTATTATTTTCTACAATGCGGTGAATTCACATCCAGTTTGACAACTTTTATTGACCACGTGTTCCCTTATCAGTTTGTATCTATTCGCCACAAATGCAACAACAATGCAGGTATCGCTTCCTGGGTCAAAGTGACAGTTTGCCCATGGCTGACTGTCAGCAATATATGGATTTAACTCAAAAGGCTAAGAATATGTGGAGATCAAGTACCAACATGCCTACCATTGAAATTATCGTTAATTAGTACAACTAATTAATGTAATTAGCACAACTCTTTTAAAATAACAGGTGATCAGAATGCAACAACATGGTGACACTGCCCTTTCTTATAGTAGCTCATGCCTATTGCCAGAATGTTACTACAGTTAGTCCTCAGGTTACGACGGTCTCGAGTTACGTCGTTTCGTGGTTACGACGCTTTATACGAGAGTGTTTGGTGTAGTTATAGGTGTTAGAATAGGTGTTTGGATAGGCTAAGTGTTTGCAGTACAGCACTGTTATTATGGTACAGTACTGTATATGAATGTACGTCGAAATTCGGTTTACGCCGCTGCGTAAGAACGGATCAACGTCGTAAGTTGAGGACTACCTGTATGAATGAAGAGAAAGATAGTTATGGTGGCAATGTCACTTTTAAACATATCCATGTGAAGATGGCATCACTTTGTTTTCATATGATTATTTAGGCCTTGGCACCGGTACAACACTATTCCCCTCACAATGCACAGATGTCATTATTTGACCATTCGCTATATCAGTATCATATGGTGAATATGCAGTTTAGCCAATATGGACAATTGTCTGTGGTTGCACCATGGGAGAATTGTCATGAAATGTGGCAAATTCACTTTGGGAAGCAAATTCACTCTTAGGAGGTAATGCAGCAATGTGCGAAGTGAGGTCCGGATCCTTCGCCTCACTTTGGTGTTATGTACTCGCGAACGCTTTAAAGGGATTCCAGTCTCAGCGAGGTGACTCTTTTGGTCTCGCCGAGACTGGAATCCCTTTAAAGCGCTCGCTGATGTCCGCGTGCAGGACATCAGCGAGCGCATAACACCATGGGCGAAATTTACTAAGGGCGGATTTAGTCCACCCAAAGTTAATTTCTGACCGCACGTGCGGTATTTTTTCTGATCGATTTGCGATCGCACGATCGCAATCGCGATCGATTTGCGATCGCACGATTGGAATTGCGCTCGATTTGAGATCGCACGATCGCAAATCGATCGGAATACCGCACGGCTGTCAGAAATTAACTTCGGGCGATCATTTCGCCCCATGTGCGAAGTTTGGTGAAGGATTCGGAGCTCACTTCGCTCAATGGTGAATTCCCACCCCCTTAGTCTCTATCTATTTTTTAATGATCACCCATTACATGTTATTGTACTGTGATTGTGACATTATATGTAATACGATTGCTCTTTTTTTTTTTGGGGGGGGGAGAGTTGAATAAATGTATCTTTCTATGTTGTGTGTTTTTTTACTCTTCTGACAAACTGATGATCCTCAGAAACAGAACTCGTTCACATTATTCATCGCTCTTGACTCAACCGCTAATTACATTGAACAAATTAGTAATACTTGGTTTGCCTATCTTGACAATAAAGGGATATATGATTGAATTCTAAAAGAGTCTAAGCCAAATTTTGCTTTGCCAGATAGAAATGAGATCCCCCGCTGAGCTATTAATTTTATTGCGTTTTTTTAGACCTTCGCACAGGCGTATGCAGCGATAGCTAATACATAAAAGCTCACTGAGATTATTTGTCATTTATGTTAAATTGCTACATTACGTCTTGAGCCCATTCTGCAGCAGTGCATTGCATAAATGCATATATTAAAACTGCTAGTTTCTCACACAATTTACTTAATTGCAGCAATAAATCAGATTTGCGATGCTTCCTTTCCAATTACAATTTTCATTTTACTTTTATAAATGTTCTCGCTTCTAATAAACATCTCTTCAGATGGAACTGCTCTCATAAAAGCAGACTTCAATATCTGAAAGATGAATAAGGGGAAAAAAATCTAAAGGTTAGTTCAGTGTTTGGTGCAGTCAGACATCGCCCGCGGGACATTAAACTTAAAAATTTCACTGATAAAAATTTTTTTTTTTAGGTGAAACCGTATGTAGTGAATTTATTTACTTTGAAACTTTCCACTGACCTTTTGAGTAAGTGATTCAGATTGTTTTAAATTATTTTTTATTTTTCAAATACGTTGTCCTCAGAAGGTTGGAAGCAGTTCATCCCATTCATGAGGTCTCCATGGAAACCAAAAAGAAATATTTTTACATCGTTCGCCATAACTCTCAAAGCGAAAGTGTGTCCACTAATTTGATAATGTAGTATTATATCTGAATTGTAAGCCAGATGATATTTTCCAAATTGTTAAAAATAATAATTGCTATATATTTCTCGATTCACTAAGTGCACATCTAATAGAGGTATGGCGAAGGACTGTATCATGGTACAATCTATCTTGGCATTTAGATAAATGTTCATACTCTTTAAATAAAAACATTTAAATGAGATGACATAAAACGCACCATTCATTTTACTGCCCTCGTCCTTATGAAATAATTTGCAGACCATATCGTATCAAACTCAACTCTATGACTGTTGATGTTCTGAGATTGTCTGGAGGAAAAAAATCATATTGCTTGACATTGTCTCTGTAGAGGAATAATACTTTTTTTCCCCTAAAGCTAAACTGTAAAATTTTTAACAGCCAGGCTGCATTAATGATATACATAATCCTTGTCAAATCAAGAGAAAAATAAAATTCCTTTATGTATAAACACAATAGCTTGACATGTAGTTCTGTTAATGTATTTTTTTCAGAAACGTCATGTACCAGCAAATGTATATACTATTTCATTCCTCATCATAATTCTATTGTGCAAACACAATTGTGACCTGAAATGATTAGGCATGTAGGGACCAAGGGGCTTACTCATTAAAGCATGAATTCGACTACCAAAGCGTATTCAAGTCACTTTCAGGTCTATATGCTCAGATAGTTATGAATTCAATAAGTGGCAAGTTCCAAAAAGAGAAGAAGCCAACGGCATGGGACACAGTATTGTTACATTGTGTGGCGTAGTCAGTTGGCTAGTAGGAGCCCTGCTATCAACCTGCTAATTTGGCACTTTGATCTCGCAAAGTAAATCTGGTGAATAAGACACATTGTGCTTTGCAGAATTTGCAACTTTGACAGACTCTGACAGTTGATAAATAGGTGAATTACCTTTGCATGTTCGCACAAAATTATGCAAAGAGCTCCATTTGTGCCTGTCTTACACATTCACCACAATGCACAGTTTCTGAATATGTGAATGTGGGAAAGTGGTGAATGAAAGTCAAGCCTGGGGATGAAAATAAAAGGAGGGGGAAACATGAACAGGACAGCCAATGGCAGGAAAGAGTGAGGAAGGAAGGGGAGGGGTTTTGAGCTCCTACTACGCAGAACAAAAAAGTTTTTGCAAGTTATGGGTAGTATAAAAGTGGAGGTGGGACCTTGATCCAGGGAATTATTCTGATCATTCAGTGTAAGAACATTACAAG
>WMED01002473.1:3295-24203 GCA_019650415.1 Pipa parva
GCAAGCGAGCGCCCCCCTGGACACCCGGCGCCCCTAGCAATTGCATATTTGGCCAAATGGGAGAGCCAGCCCTGCTGCAGGGTATGATAGCACCTCTTCCCTTGTGGGTGTCTGGAATCTTTCTATATGTTTTTGTGTCACCTATGTTTTTGTATAAAGTGAGGATATAAATAGTAAGAGTGATTTACAGGGATAAAATATTCGCTCAGTCCCTGCCCATGAAATGGTTACACATTAGTTTTTCTAAACAATCATACATATAGTATGTTTTTTTGGGTTGTGGGAATAAACCAGACTATCCAGAGGAAACCCATCAAAGAAGGGGAAGAATATACATATTCCATACTTATAATGCGAAATTGAACCCAGGATCCAAAGCTGAATGACAGCAGTGCAATCCACAGAGTTACCGACCCTGTTTATGTTCATCTAGGGACTGGGCTAGTCATTGCCATCTTTTTATCCCTAGAGTACTGTATAGGGGAAAGGGAGAGGAGCTGATATGGCATCTATTAGGTCATCCAGTTAAGATAATTCACACCAACAAAAGTAAATCAATTGATGCACTTTGTAAGGGATATAGGCATTTTTAGGGGAATGTATCTATTGAGCACTTGTTTTCTGAGGTCTTGCAACCTCTTTTAATCAAGCACGGGTTTGTTTTTATTATTTTAGATCTCCTATGTGAGTGAATACCAACTGCTTATTATTGCTAAGTGCTATTAAACACCATTAAATTATTGCTCCTGTTGATATTTTTTCAAGTTTCTTTTATAATAGAAACTTCTCACATTTTTTATTCTGTTTGATGGCTAGATGTAAAGATATAATATAATAATATAAAGTAATTTAATGTAATGAAAAGTGACCTTATGTTTTCTTCTAAATATATGTAAAAAATATACAGTATGTGACATATAGGATACAGTCTTTAATGGCCCTTATTATTATAAAGTGCATTTAATCTACTTATGTTTATACCTAATGCAGTCATACATCAAGCAACTAAAAAGATGATATCAAAAATATATGTGTTGCTTTTTTAAATGAATTCATTTCTGGAATAAACTATGACATAATGTAAATGGGGGCTAAAGCATTAGGCTTCCTGGCAATTCTAGCTAGCTAATGTTTAGCAAAATAAGCCCTTACCTGCTGCCCTGAGGCTTACCAAGTAACTGTAAAACTCCTTTGTTTCACACTGGAACTTGGCACAGACCAGTTGTGGTGCTTAGAACCCCCTCCCCTTCCACTGTTTTTATCCCACACAACTCAGGTGTTTGTGTATGAGCAGCAATCAGATTAGGCATTGCTTATACACATACACAGATAGAGCAGTGAGTCAGGGCAAACAGTGTATTTGATCCTAAACCTTGTATATGGTGGTGACAAATACCCTTGTTTCAGTTTGAAATTAAGGATTAGGAATTCACCATTCAGCGAAGTGAGCTCCGAATCCTTCACCTCACTTTGCACTGACTGATATGCGCTCGCTGATGTCCTGCACGCGGACATCAGCATGCACATTAAAGGGATTCCCGTCACAGCGAGAGCAAAAGAGTTGCCTTGCCAAGATGGGAATCCCTTTAATTTGATCGCTGATGTCCACGTGCAGCACATTAGCGAGAGCATAATACCATTTGCAATGTGAGCCAAATGATTCTGAGCTCACTTCGCTGAATGGTGAATTCCCCTCTAGGACTATAAAACTGTAAACCTCAGGGAAGTAAGCAGGGGCTTATTGACTGGTTGGCATTTACAATGCTAGTCAACCTAATACTTTAGTTTGGGGTTACTCATAAAAGTGTGAATTGTTGCTTAGATATGTGAATTTGCAACAAGCTGGCACTTTTCCAATTTTGTTTATTCATCAAGGGTTGTTATTTTTCCCCTAAATATTTGTTACCAGCATTTGCTATATATATATATACATACACACACACACAGAGTCAATGTAATAACACTTTCAATAATGTTACCATATCAAATAACTAATATCTTAATCATTTTAACATGTAATGTAAATTACAGTTAATTAGTTGGACATGAATGAATTGCAGTTTTTTCATGTACAAATTATCAAAAGTTAAAGAAAGAGTGCAAGAAAGCTTATTGGCCAATCTGGAACAACAAAATGAACTATTATGTATTAAATCACATACATGGACCTGTTAGAACCACTTGTTCCTTTGTATATAAACTATAAGTAACAATGTGTCAATGTCCAGTGCTATGCAAATGGGAGCACACATAATAATAAAGTACATTTACAAGATTTTGCTTGTTTTTGAACTTGATAAATGCTCCATAAAGGTCAATTGATCAATAGTAAATGACTGCACAGTACACTCTTTGCACAGCTAGCTTTCCCCATAGAGGTATCCATTTTGTTTAAACTTTTTAATAAATGTCTGCAAGGAAGGCAAATGTCAATGCTTATGTTTGCTCTGAAACTGTTTTCCAAGTAATTAACAAAAAGTGAGATGAAAATTATATAAGTTATGCATCAATTCAACCCACTTTAAATATGTTGTCTTAAAAGTCTAATAAGCATGCTCTTGTTTTTAAATTTTCCACAAAGCAGAATCAAAAACTTGAAACAGAAGTTACAAAACTGACACTCCTGAGGGGTATGAAATATGGTAACAAAATTACCAGGTACTTCTTAAAATGAATATTTAAATAGTCAACTCTAGACCCCCCCCCCCCACACACACACACACACACACACACACACCATTGCAATCTAATACAAAAAAACTATAACCTGATCAAGTTAATGTAGACTATTTCTCATAACAATCACAGTTTTCAAATAACTCTAGATATATGCTTACACAGAAGATATCCCAGATTCATTTCTACATTAAATCAATACAAAAAAAACACCCTTATGATTTTTCTTTTTTTTTTTCCTAGGGAACCAGATTGGAGTCTGAGTCATGAAAATTGTCACCCAACACTCTCAAAAGGCTCCTGGCACCTCTTTAAAAATGAAATCAGCATGGTCATGGTTTCAAAAAGTTGGTACAGCATATCTGGATAGCGACAGTCCTCAAAATTGCTTCAGACTTATATATCGCATAACTGATTTGTGGCCTCTGGTATCATTAGGAAGTAGCTGATGGTATTAAGTTAATAAAAATTATGCTCACTCAACTGGAAGACAACCAATTAAGGACTAACATTCACACTACCAGAAAAAAAAGCATGAATGTAAAAAAGAATAGATCAAAACAACATATCACAAGTTCTATGTCATATGAGATACAGAAAGCACTAGAGGATTCTGCATAGTCACCTTTGATTGATGGTCTATATCCTTGTCTACTATTATTAGCAGAATGGGGAGCTTAATTATTCCAATAGGGCATGCAACAGTGGTAGCAGTAGGAGTGAGACAAGAATATAAACAGATGAATCACACCAAAATCAGAACAGAGTATGCAAATAAAATATAAGCCATAGACAGCAGAGGAAAATAAAAAAATACCTCTATGACTAAATAAATAGCACATACTCTCAAACTACACACAGTGATGTAGAAAGATTCAGTTTGAACATTTTAATATATAATAAAAATATATGGGGGTAATTCAGGAAAGTGCAAACTTACCTGGCGATCTTTTGATTCACCTTGCTGAGACTGGTATGCGCTCCCTACTCTCCTGCAGGCGGACGCTTTAAAGGTATTCCAGTCTCGCGAGGCGACTCGAGTGGTCATGAGGTGAGCCAATGTACCTTTAAAGCGTTCACTGATCTCCATGTGCAGGAGAGCAGGGAACACATACCAGTCTCGGCGAGGTGAATCGAAGGATCGCCAGGTAAGTTTGCACTTTCTTGAATTACCCCCTATTATAGATTGTAATGCTGTCCTCTAAACAGTATATACATTTTATCCACATAAATTTGAGTCTAAAAAAGAGCCACTCTGTGCACTAACTATCTTTATCTGCACTAAAAAGTACTGCTTACCTGTTACCACCCATCAGTCTAAAGAAGGGAATTTATCACAATTTATTTGATGTGGTAAATGATACTCTATGGCAGTGGTCAGCAAAGTGCGGCTCGCGAGCCACAAGCAGCACTTTGTTGTGGCTCCGAGCGCACTGCCGAAGCTCCGCCCACAACCACTGCCGGCTCTTCTGATTTGCTGTTGGTGATCATGGGGTCGGGAGAGGATACGCCTCCCTCCTTTGGCGTCTCAGAAGATAGTTATCGCCGCTGGAGGAGGGAGTGAAATGGCTCCCTCCCAAACCAAGTTTGCCGACCCCTGCTCTATGGCATATTTACTAAGGACATTTCCAACATATTAACTGATTTCACCCCATTTTGCTGTCAGTTTTTGTTCCCTGTACTTTTCAATTTCCCTGGTTTATAAAGGATTGATAAAAATTTTTCCCAGTGTAAATAAATCGTTATCAATAAATATCAATCTGTTAACAGAGGGATACTTTGAGGGTTCCTTCTGTTAACGATTAATATCTTTTCTGTATGGAATAATATTTTGGACTTAGACTAAGGGGGGAATTCACCATTCAGCGAAGTGAGCTCCGAAGCCTTCGGCTCACTTTACAAATGGTATTATGTGCATGCTGATGTCCTGCACTCGGACATCAGCATGCACTTTAAAGGGATTCCCATCTCGGCGAGACCAAAAGAGTTGCCTTGCAAAGACGGGAATCCCTTTAATGCGCATGCTGATGTCCGCGCACAGGACACCAGCATGCGCATAATACCATTTGTGAAGTGAGCCGAAGGCTTTGGAGCTCACTTCACTGAATGGTGAATTCCCCCCCTAAATGACAGGACCAAATTCATAGGGAATAATGAGTTTACCCCAGCCTGAGGGTGGAGAATTCTTTTGTCAATAAAATTGCTTTTGGACAGCTTAGTAAATAGAAGAAAACTGCAATATTGTTATATATAGACTTTTTCTCCTGCATATACTAGTCAAAATACTTCAACTTTAGTAAATGTGTCCCATAGTGTGTCACGAGCAGTGCTCTGGCACCACGCATGCACTGCTGGTTATTCCTATGCCAGTAAGCGCTGTGGCTCTGATTCCCCCCAGCACTTCTGGGTTTCACATGTGATGTCAGAGTCATCAAATTCAAAAGGCTGAGCACTGCTACAAACACTTCTCTAGCATGCTGTGCTGTGTTTGATTTTTACACTGCTTGAACTGCCTTCTCAGAAGTCCAGCTTCATCTTCAACTTCCAATGTGGACCCAGTGTTCTGCCTGGCTACTCCAAGTGTTGGTCTCTATGCCCCATGATTAAAGGTACACTTCACTCCAAAGTGATCCAGTGAGTGGTGTAGTTCTGCAAGTGTTTCAGCCAGCTACCACCAGTGGGGAGTTTATCTGAAGGCCACAACCTGGAAGTCTTGCTTGCAGGGATTTAAAGGTGAAGACTGGAGAACCCTTAGGTTCAGCCCCTTGGTGTTATCCTGTGCCAACCCCTCTGGAGTAAGGAGAATCCACTTTCTTCTTGTTTTCTTTACTATCCCACACTTGTATCAGTTTCTGTATGCCTCAATGCCTCCAGAAATGTAACAGGCTCTAGTTGCTTCAGTTCCTCCAGAGGATCATGTAAAGTCAAAATTAACCCCCAGAGATCCATGACAGTATGTTAGAGCCGATCAATGAATGCTCTAGCATGTATCCTCCTGTAACAATGTGCAATAATGTTACCACAAAGACATTTCTAAAGAAAGATTATAATATAACTTACAGATGAGACACAACATTAGAACTTCACCAAGGAAATGTAAATTTAATCTGCATTGCATTGAAATGAGAGTTTGCTGCTGAAACTTCCAACAAAATCTGGCAACTGTGCTATAAACACTTAGATGCAAGGCCTGTTAAACATCTACTTCATAACAAAAGATTTTAGTTTAAACTGTTAAGAAAAACAATGATAAACTTTATTTTTCAATGTCCCACCATTCCATGTTTTAAATTTCCTTCCTTCTTTCCCTTTCTTTTTTACAAAGCATCACATATTTATGTATAAGAAGGACAAACACCCTCATGAAATGGTTTAACTGTAGTAAAAATGTAAATGTTAATTTTTCCTTTAATATAAACAGAAAGAAAATAGTTCAATAGTGTTCTAAAATAATCTATTCTAATTTAGTAGCATATACTACTACATATTGACAACAAAAGACAAAAGTGTGTTATTTGTTGCAGACTTGCAGTTTATACATGCAAAAATATATAATGTAGTCACACCAAGCACCAGGTGGGGCCTTACCCTTGAACAATCTAGCAGCCTCATCTTACTTTTTAACATAAGGTTAGTCTCCCACAGTCTATGATTCCAAAAACAAACCTTTGTATTCAACACAGCAGCCTGATGAGCCTTAATAGCACAGTGCATGAGATAAGATAGGCAGAACCTATTAAATCATTTCATATCTTGTAGTATTGGTAAGAAGTGTGTCAGACATGAAATAAAATAGCTTAAAAATTGAAAACATTGGGATCATAAAACATGTATAAAGTATGTCTTTTAGCACAGAAAATAGACTACTTCAACTTCATACCTACATTGTTTAAAATCTGTTTTGAACTACTTGGTCCAGTTTGAATTGGTAAGTCAAATGTTTTATAAAGGTTTAAGGGCATTCAACATAGTCCCCTATAAACTGCTTAAATTTGCCACAAATAGGCACAAAGATCATTATTTGCTGCTATTTTGTGACTTATTTAAATTATCTAAATTATTTTATTTATTTATGCGTAGGTGAGATGTTATGGTAGACCAATCAGGCAGTACCATGGATTACTAAACATTGGACTTTTATTGTGGTATAGACACAAAATGAGTATAATTTGTCTCAACTGGGACTAAAATTACATTTTGCGATGGTTTGTTAATTTATGTGTGGTATATAACCTCTCAATACCTTATGTATTTGTAATTTAATGGATGCATTTTTAATTTTATTCAAATACACTGTTGCACTTCTCTTACACAGATTACTGTATCCCATCTATCTCTAGAATCCTCTCCCTCTGACAAATTGAAAGGTGGAGTTTTGTCTTTATATTGGAGGGGCTTTGTAACACTTATACACTTCAAAAAGGTCATGTGTAGCCCGAAACATGTAGTGACTTTCAGTAAAATACATTTTTGGTAATACCTTCTATTTTTTCCTTTTTTCCAATCCTACCTACTATACTACATTGATTTGGTGTTTGCAGAGCACCTGGAAACAGTGAGAGCCAGGAAAGGCTGTTCTGGCAAAATTTACTTTAACCCTAAGGACGTTCCAAATCATGTGTCAGCCAGCCTAGCAATTAAAGTGTTACATCCTTGTGATATTATACTTCTATAGTATAATGCATTTTCCCATGTCTGTATTATATTTGTATTGCTGAATTGTACACCATTTTGTAAATTTGTGGCTCTTTGTAAATAAAATTATACATACATACAGATGTAAATATGTCGATTTGATTTTGACTTATACATGGCAAATTTGGGAGTTTAAGGCAGTTTCTGAAGTAACATCATTAATCCCAAATATTATTCTGATGATTCTTTACTTGAAACTGTTTACAAATCCGGCAAGCAAGTTGTATAATATAACACCACTTCTATTTACCTCATTATCATCAGAAATCATTCACTCAACCAATTACAACATTTCTCTTAATTGTGGCATATATATGCTTAAAAGTGAATGTGTACAATGAACTACTATATGCAATCAGATGATGTAAAATGTTGTGAATTCAATTGATCATAAGAATTCACTTTTTAAATAATAACCCTACTATTCTCCTGATAGTTTAGATGTTTTGCTTTACTTATGCTGATCTATTGTCTATATGGCCTTATAGCTGCATTTTGTTATAAAGCTCTGTAGACACAAAATTATTTCTGGCTTCAGAATACTTTTCCTTTAAAAGGATTTTTGCATTATAACTTAATGCTGAAATTATAATTTATTCATGCAAATTAATGCATCAAATTGTCTGTCAGATTCAAATTGAACCCTGAATGTCCAACAGACTGTTTTAAAATCCAAACCTTGGTAGAAATCATGGAAGGACTCTCTATCCAATGGCTGATTTGGCTATCTTTCTTTCATTTAATATTATGCTTTTTTTTTTAGATTATCATAAGATCATCGTCTGTTTGTGCCCAGTGTACTTTCCAAAACAATACCTTATATTTATATGCATAATACATTACCTAGATTGGGGGTATTTAACAGCTGATTTTAGGGATGTATATAATGTGTTTATACGTATCTGATTTTCAGATTGCCTGGGCAGTTGGCGGAACATAATTGCACATTTGCTAAATCTGCTGGAAGTTGTGTGGGACATGCAGTACAAACATTCCATGTGTCTCTATGAATGCTGTTCTTTAAAGTGTGAAGCATTGGAAACAAAATTACTGGGAACACTAGAGTCAAAACAGGTTTAAGAGTAGACTAGGCTGTCTAAAAGTGAATATTATTTCTGACTAAATTGTTTTCCTTATCTAGCAGTTTGTTCTAAGAAGTCAAGTTTAGCCTTAAAACGAACCCAATAAGTCTTTCAGTTTGACTGGAAACTCCACATTTTTCCTTTTTAGAAACATGTCACAGACATTCCTCTGTTTCATTACTCTATGTTGCTTCTACTTTCCCTTGTATTAAACAGCTAGCAGGGAAAGCAATATCACTACTCATTCCAGCACTTTCAGAGGCTTGAAAACCAACCTCTATCTGGAAATGGGCCCAGACTGTCTGGACATTGCTCAGAAGCAGAAAGACCTTTTGTTTTCTTTGGCAGGTTACTTCATTTCTCCAGAGCCAAAAAAAGGCTGGGCCAAATTATAGCCAGTGACCCTGGAAATGGGAGGAAGGGACACTCATACTTTTCTGCCTAGATTTCTCTGCAAAAGTTAATCTGTAATTCTTTTCTGTTTACATTATCATGATCTGCCTCTTTACTGTTAAAATCATTAAAAGCAAAATATGACTAAAATTATATATACTTATTAAACTTATCATTTATTCCTTTATTATCCTATTTTAAATTCTTGGCTAAAATGTTCCAGAGTGTTTATTATTTACATACTTGTGGATCATATTTACTAAGATCATTTCAACCTTTTCAATTTATTTTGCCCTGTATCAAAATTGTAGTTATTTTGCAATTTGCTGGACTTTTTTATTCCGAAAAGAAATTGTCAATAATGGTAAAGGTTGGTATCAATAAATATCAGTCATTTGAAACCAGCATACTTTTCAGTGATTTCAAATTAAGTTTACCTTCCATTTCATAATGATATCAATACTGACTTTATTTTTCTATGGGAAAACTAATCTGACAGGGGTTAAGTGACAGGACCAGCTCCATAGAGATTAATAAGTCTTCGTCATCCTAAAGCAGGCAAAAACTTTTGGTTAAAACCTTTAGTAACTATTTGCCACTCTGTAAAAAATTATCAACCTATAAAAGCTCCCTGACTGTATCATTGATTGCCCTTTTACAGTCATGTATCTTGATTTTAAATATGGTTAGTGAGTTGCCAATGCATTTCAGTCCGTTAGTGCATTTCGGTTTGTTAATGCATTTCAGTCCTTTAGTAGTTAAAAAGCAAATGTATGCACATATATAAGTAAGTATAGCTTATAGTAATGAGAATGGAAACTGTTTACTGCTGTACAGAATACCTGTGCAAATTTCAAACACCATCAATAACACTCCAGATCAGACAATTCTTATAAAACATTTCTTAATCCATTTAAAAATGATTTGATTCAGTCAATCTATAATTCATACTGCAGAAGGCTTGCTTTGGTTTTCTTGTTCTCTTTTTGAGATCAGAAGATTGTTATCAGATTCATTTTAAAATGAATGCTTTTCATACACTTTTAATTTGCCGGCCACTCAGACTAACTGCTCATATGCAAACACATACCATTGTCTCTTACTGTATGACAATTGCATCCATACTTTTATAATGTGCATTTTATTGCATGTGTCTGACTGAGTTGTGACTGCAAACCCAAATTTCCAGTTCCATGGATCATTTCAACTAGTTTTTCCTATAAACCCAGGTCAACACATTGGATTCAGATGTAATGATTTTGTAAAGTAAATCATTAAAATCTGTCTATTTTTTCCTAATAAATGCATAAGACAAAGAACACAATGAAAACTTTCCCCTTTCCAAACATGTGTTTTTAATGCTGCTGAAATCTGACACATGAACAAAGGAAGCCAAATTAATTTGAAAAAAATATTTTAAAACTTTATCTTTGTTAACTGCATTTTTCCTAGATTTGATCTGCCAGTGTGGTGGTATTTTAGACCAAACTTGTCCTCTGAAAATGTCCAGATGTTATGATAAAGAGAAACTAGAATCTGCACACTGGAACACTACAATACTCTGACCCCAAGCTGCCAATGCAATAAAAATTGTAAACATCAAGTGTGAACACCAAATGCTGTTGGTTCTTCACCAAATGCTGTTGGTGAAGTGGCTAGATGTGTGCATGTGAGACCAGTTAATTTGTGCATTGTTTCAAGTCTTTTTTATCTTGTAACTGTACAAACTAATCTACATGTGAACTGATAGATAGACGGACAGACATATATACTGTACAAATATGATCCTTTCTTACCTTCAGAAAAAACTTTCTTTTAGAAAAAAAACGTCATATAGAGATTTAACAGCTGTTTGCTGGAAAATGTACTTCAAGATAATTAGACTCACAAAAAATTGGCAAAAAAATGATAATTTATCATGACCTGTGAAATGAAACTGTCTTCCACAATCTCACCTTTGTAGCAGAGCTTGACTGTTCCTAGCCCATTTTTAGGCCTCCTACACACTATTTCTGTTTCAGTTAGTGATTGTGTTTAACCATATGAAAATGATGAACTCTATCATCTGTTTGGTATTACTGATTTATCCTACACCTGATGATTGTGTAAGTGTACCTAGATGAGCTGATACTGTATTAAAGGTGAGGGGTGGCCACACAAAGTATTGATTCGATTTAGACTTCTCTTTTGTTCATTAACTTTGCATTCTGTTATTTAATAAACATGAACTATTAACACTTCTATTTTTGAAACAATTCATAGTTTTCAGTATTTTTTTATCACTAGAATAAATCTTTTTCACAGTAGTACTATTTATATTATTCTTAAAAAAATATTGAGAGACTTGAATAATGGTAAAGTTTTGTTAAATAATCCTGGACCAATGCACAGTCACATGATGGTAACCCAAACTGACAGTTTTGCTGTCTGCTTCTTAACTGAGCAAGTGATGCAACAGGCTGAGGTGAAGGCAGGTAGACAAGGAGCGAACTAGGTAAAACACATCAAGAGTCAGACAACCAAAAGTCACACAAGGCCAAACAAAATCCTAGGCCAGGGAACCAATTATGTCAAAGACAGTCAGAAATTAGGTCAAGTGGGTGCTCAGGAAGACTGAAACACAGGAAATGCTTAGGTAGCAAACACAAAGGTAGTAACCAACTTGGGCATCCAAGTTTGGCAGAGACCATTGAAAAGGCATATGCAAATCATGGTAGGTAATGTGTGCTGTCACCATTTCCACATATTGTCACCACTTTTACACATTGTCACACATGTTGTTGTGTATGCATATTGATGCAGGTATTTTGTAAGTACTTGTACCATCACCAAAACCCAGATTCATGAAATCTAGTTTTTAGATAAAATTGACCAAGGTTTCTGAGTGTTGGTTGATCAGCTTATGAAACTATTTTACCAGTTTGGATAGAGTATGCAAGCTCCCTCACTGTTCACTTTATATAGAGCAAACTCAGTTTTACCATGCAGAAAATATTGTCTGCCCATAGAGTTATGATCAAAATGTCTTTCATAGCATTGCTGCTTATTCACTATATATTTTAAAGTTAGCATGTCCGGGTTCACAGAATAATATACCAGTGTATGAAAATGTGATATTATCTTAAAGTATGTTTTCCCTATGGAAGTATCATTTTGAAGAATAAATATATTGTTTGACCCATGAAGAGTGATTATCTTTTTATTATTACTTGGTTCTTCATGTACTTTATGAGATATGGGTCTTTCACACTCATAAAAGATAATCACCCTTCATGGGTGATGTAACTTATATTAATATTAGACCATGGTAAAAATTGATGGACTGTGCAATTAAACACAGAATCTACAGTGCAACCACTGATCAAGTTTCTTTTAATAAGAACATGCTATTTACAGCTTTTTCATTATAACTTCCCCAGCAACTAATTATTTAAGATAAAAAGAAAAAAAGGTTTTAAATGTAAAATCATTGAATGTTTATCATTTTATGCAGCAGAAAAAATGGGAAATTTAATTTAGTTGAATTATTTGTGCAAAATAAGGAGTATTTAAAAAAACACTCTATAAAAAGGGAAAATAAATGTAGTATGTCTGTCATACATGACCAAGAAAATTCATCAACAAGGCCAATTATTTACACCATTCTAGTAACCCAGACTTGGGCAAACTATGGCCTGTGGGCTGCATCCGGCCCTCCAAACTTCCAAGACTGGCCTGCGGCAAGATACAAAAATGGTGGGCATGGCCAACCACCATAGGCGTCAGCACACTAGACAGTGCCCCCGGCCCTCTGAAGCCATCTGGGCCATTCACGTGGCCCAATGGCCCGCCCCTGTAGTAACCGACAGCAACCAATTAGCATTCTCTTATAAAGGGGACCTAGAATTATGAAAGCTACCCCCCACCATGGTCTAGAGAGTGACCAAGGGAGAACTAACCCCAAAAGATTTCTTCACTAGAAATGTTTTTTCTGAAGCTCATAATGAACATAATGAGATGGGTGAATTCTGTAATCTCTATCAAAGGCTAAGGATATAGTAAACTTTAGAAGTCTCAACAATGTATTTAAAATACCTATGGAAAATGACGATTTCAAGTAATTCATATACACAAAGTTTTAAGGCAAAAATCTTTATTGAAAAAAATCATTTACATTGTAGGTAAAAATCAACAAAAATCTTTAATGGTTTAGCTGCTGAGTTAGTCACACAAGGGGAAATAAAATTCCCACCAGCACCAAAAATTGGATTTTGATTGTTCTTTTATTTCATAATTCTGAGAAAACATATAACACATTGTTAAACTGATTTAATGAATCACTCATGACAACATTTCTTGTAGGGAATACCATAATGTTACTGACCTCAGAGCAAGCAAAAAAAAGTCTGTGATGTGGTTACTGCTTATGAAAAGTTTATTAGGAAATTATGGAGTTATTACATAGATTAGTTTACACTAGTAGACAATCTTATTTAATTATAAAATATGAATATCAGACATTATTAAAAATCCATTATGTACGTTTGTACTTTACTTTGGTTTAATAGCTTTATACAAACTGATTTATAAAAGGAACATTATAGTTTGAGAAAAGTTTAACACCTAATGGGTGTTGAAATTATCTGTTACTAATTTGTTTAATGACAAGTGAACATCTTTCAGTGTACTTTAAACACGAATATTATTAACTCTTCCTCTTTGGAAAATGCTGAAATGCACAGTGGTTTGGGCAATTGATATATCATCATTTATCAGGCTCTCTAATTAAATGTATCGAATTTGTCTGCATAAATCTCAACAGAGAATTACATGCTGCATAACCTTTTTTAAACTTCACCTTTAAAAACTTAAAATAAATACTGTAGTTTAGCATTGTTTACTTTTAATATAGTGGAAGATGCACAACAGACAATAATACAGTAATAGTCATTTTCATAAATTATTCTGTTTTAAGAATACACAGTTAGGTACATTATATGAGTTCTACTTTGTTTAAAGAGACAAACTAAAAGGTAAAAATGACATAGTGAGATACAGACTCGTACTAAATAGTAGAGAGCAGTCTATTCTTTTCACTCATGAACAATTAGTGGAAGAATCAGTGGTTTGGAAATCATTGTCTACGGGTCTGCTCACCCATGGCTGCGTCTGTTTGCCAACAGAAACTTTATGCTGTATGTTTCTGTACCAGTGTTTTATTTACCTTGTTAATTTCCAAGGGAGGCGTTTTAATTGCCTTAAATTACTGCTGGAAAAAAAAGTAGAGTGGCCTGCAATCAATCAGACTGATTTACAAGCCCTTTCCCACCCGCTGTGAGCAAGCAATCAGAAGCCTCCACAAGATCTATTATTGATGAACTTTTCTGCACTCACTAATTAACTGCAAACATACATTGTAAGCATTGTTCTACTGGTAAAATAAGGTAATAGATGTAATCAGCTAAAATGTCATGCCTAACCGGTATTATGCAAAATACCATTTCAAAACAGCTTATTATACATTAAAAAAAGACCCAAAAATGTAGCTAAAATACAATGAAACAGAAGTATATATTTCTCCAACAAACAGGCTAATTGATTTCTGTTGCTTATTCTTGCTTACAGGAAGCTTATATGGTTTTTCAAGGCCATTTGTCATTTTTAAAAGACAGAATAATAATATACTAGAATGAAGCAATCTGTCCTTTATATCAGACATAGCTTAATATGAGAGAGCAGGTTATTCTCCTCAATCGAATGCCATGGTCACAATCCAATGGTTTTCTCTAGAATTGGGGAAATAAGGTTGACTGCTTCTGTATCTAATAAGTATCAATTTCAACAGCAGGCGGCCAGCAGCAGGGTTGATAATGATGCCCTGCTCAATTTACAGTGGCTGCCCAGAGACAAATGAATTGGTTATCCCACTTTGCGATGGATGGTGAATTAAGCCAATTTGCAGTATACTAAGCCTCCTGTGCAACCTTGCAGCTAACATTTGATTTGAACACATATTGTATCATTATGCCCTCTGTCTCCTCCAATGTATATACAGAGAAAGTATGTGGTATGAAATCATGATCATTACACCAGCCTCTTACTTCTGTTTTCATGTTTATGAAACATCTTTCTATGAACCCGTTGCTGTATTTTACTGTATTCTAGCTCTTGAAAGCAGGGTCATCATTCTTCTTGTTGCTTTACACTGCTCCATGCTGTGACAAATCATGTATACCATATAATGTTATCTTTTGTGTATCCCTTACTGTGTACGGCACCCTAGAAGATGTTGGCAATATATATAAATTAATAATAATAATAATAATTTCCTCCTGACGTTTACTGGAATAATCTATGTTGTTACCAACATTGATTATTTTTAATTTTATACATTTTATACATTCAGGTATTCTGAATGAGCACATTTCCTATTAGTAACTAGAACCAGTATTCTGTATTGTGCAGACAGGTTTGGTTACCAACATTCGGCATGTTCAGAAGTAAGCATGATCAGTAATCCATAGGATCCACATGCAAGCATTGTGTTTGACCAAACTAAATTTAACATAGCCTGTTCACTATGGTTTACTGCCAATAGCAATGTCTGTCCTTCTGAATAAAATCACTAACTGAGCTGATTCGAGAAAAATATCTTGACTTTTGTATACAGTTGTATACAGTTGTTTTATAGTTCATTTATCTGCATGCAAATCTCTCAAATATTTCAGGTAACATTACAATACACTGTGTAATAGAAAACAATGCAAGTCTAGATTCTTTAACCTGGCTTACATTGCGCATTTGGATCAGGTCATATACAAGCTTATGTATGTAAGTAACCTATCTTCTATATTAATCTAGACAATATCATTTGTCAATTTTTTTTGTGGGGGGGGGTTGCAATTTCTTCTCATATACAGTATATCTACATACAGACAAGAATGTATGTATCACATGGCAATAATAGTGCAGGCAGCTTCTTCTAGGCCTATGTGAGTAAAGGGCACAGAGCTGACCCCAACTGGTGGAATCAGGTAAGTAACTACTGAATTATAGTGGTGATGGAAACCTGTGCAGATGTAGCAATGGGGCCCATAGCAGTGCATGTAGATTACTGCATACAGAATTTTAAAAATAGAATGTTGTTAAGTTCTTGGTATTTTTTAGCATCTTCCATATTGTATTCGTAATGCTATTTTAAGCATATCCACATCTACTTCTGGGATGGCTTTCCTCAGCTTAACTGAGACCCCAGTGGATAGGCCTCACTTACACTTAGTAGTGCCTGTACCTTTAAATCAATTAAGGGGTGCCAGAGGTTCCTCTTCAAACAGGAGCAGTTTATTCACACAGCATACCAACCAGGAACACACTTATACCTGGAGGTAGCACAATTGCAATTCATAGAACAAAGCACATACTTGGTGCATAGTTACCCATCCATTAACAACCAAGGAACAGGAGCAGCTTTATCCACTTTCTAGCATGTGCACAGGAATCCCACCTCTTAGGAATGATCAGAGGAATTCTGCTTAGCACCAGAGACAAAACCAGACTGAATGCTTCTCACTCCAGGGATACCATTATGTCCAGACCTGGCGAACTACCAACCTAAGCCTTGCCAATTGAGACCCTGTTCTAGGAGCCTGTCCTTCTGCACAACACACCTGTTTGTCCAGCCAAGACACATAGGTGTCTTTTAGGCCAGTTTGACATAAAAACTAAACTGGCCAGATTCATGTGGACTATAAACAATGCAAAGCCATTTTTAATATCTACATTACCACAATTTCATGGAATATGTTCCAGCCCCTATTTCATTTAATGTTTATATATGCCCCTTTACTACCACTGGTAACAGCCTGAAGATTGTGTAAAATTGCCCTTCCCCTCCTTCCTAACAATCATTAAGTTGTCATCAACAGGGATAAGTTTAACTGAGTTTGATGAATCCGTATCATCCAGTCAGCAGTTAGCATTAACCTGTGTTTTTTGGCTAGAATAATGAAAGTCAACTTTTATTTTTTTCTTTAGGTAAAGAATGCTTATACAGTCCCCTAAATCTTTTCCAGAAAGACAGATGATTTTCTATAACAATTATAAATTATCTTACAGAGAGCAGACATTTACAGGTTTACATGTTGTGCTGATTGCACATGTGTTCATTATAAGGACAGTAGCACAAAAAATGAAAATGCCTCAAATGCATTTATAGCTGCTATACATTCAGTTTCTGCTTACAAAACTTCTAAATTGTGTCTATAAAGGATGATTAATTTTTATTCCACCTTGAATCTACCTCAGATGTTTAATTCCTTCTCTCAGTTTCTCTCTCCAAGGTACCTTTCCTTTGTCTGTCTCTCTTTGTCTGGGACACTTCTTCACAGATACTCTGCGTAATGGACCTTTGACCAAATGAAGAATAGGGATGCTTTTTTTCTCAAAGAAATCAGGCTCATGGGTTGTGTGGAGAATGAAAGGAGACAAAAGGAAAACAGTCCAAGTTCCTACCTTCTAGGGAAATTTAGTGACTAAGGGGGTAATTCATCAAGCCGCGAAGTGAGCTACAATCCGTTCGGCTCACTTCGCTAATAGTAGTATGCGCATGCTGATGTCCTGTACGCGGACATCAGCATGTGCATTAAAGGGATCCCCGTCTCGGCGAGAACAAAAGAGTTGCAGACAGAAAAGAGGTAAGAAACAAGAAACACATAAGGACTGAAGACAGGAATGGAGACACAAAAAGGAATTATTTTGCATAATGGACCCCAGAGCTTTTAATGAGTGGGCCCCAGATCTTTTGATTCTTGGTGGGCCCCAGCACTGCAGTCCATCACTGAACTGAAGAAATGTTCTTGCATATATTACCTAACTGAAATTTTTCAAAAACATCACTAACTAGTGAATGTGTTAATTATTTGTAGAAATTATTTTTTTTTTTCTGCCAATCAAAAAGCCTAATGAAATCTACTGTGATTCAGTGAGAATTCAAATGTCAAAGTGAATTGTCATCACTTTGGGTCACTATGCTCTCCGATAGTCATGAATTCTGAACTCCTTTTTCACTAAACTGAGGAATCCCATACCAGAGAAGCAACAGTGTCAGTAGCCGTCTTTTGCATAGTTTAGCGTAGTCAGTCATACAGTAAGAGCCCTACCATCAGCCCCCTAATTTGCCACTTTAATCTGGCAAAACAAATTGGTGAATGTGACACAATTTGCTAAATGTGCTACTGCATCAGACTCCGACACTTGATCAATAGGTGAATTACCTGTGCACAGGCATGCAAAGTGAAGCAAATTTCTCAGTAAGTCCATGACTGTTTTAAGCATCCTAAATGGCCATGAATTCACCACATCACAAAGTTTGTTGAACATGTGAAAACTGGGAATTGGCAAATAACTGTGAATTCATACCTTTAAACCATTGTATGAACTTTCATGAATAAGCACCTTAATTTTTTTCATATTCTGTAGAGATATATGCATACAGTATATACAAAGTACATTATATTCCATACTCTATACTAGACACCATTAATTTTAAGTTTATTTTTGAGGTCTGTGTACCAGTAGGTAAAAAAAAAAAACTTCTATAACAACAGCAATAACAGCAAAAAATGAATACCCTAATGATCCATGAAAACGTATTTCATGAATGTTATTTTGATGTTTTTTTAAAAAAGAACTCGGCTAAAATTTCTATTTATTTTTATCATGTCCGATGAATCTGGTAAATATTGTAAACATGAGCTATCCTAAAACAAAATATACTGGGTGATCCAATATTGGAAGTGGTTAGTATCCCTCTCTCAGGAGAAAGGAACTATAAAAATATCAGTATTGCTGTTGGGAAAAATTATTCCCAGAAACATCTGTTACAAGGCTGTTTCAATGTGTAACAGTTTCTGTCTGTGGTTATCTTTACTGATAGTTGTCATGTTGTATGTGTTGATTATACAAACAATGCTAAATCCCATTGTTTCCTAAGGAGCTTTAGAAGATACATATTTGGTAAGTGCCACAGAAAGCCCTGTTTTTAGTTTTTAGACACTATTTTGATTTTTTTGTAAGCACAGATTTAATATATATCAAATTAAAACTGCATTGAAGACATTTTCATTTTTTTTAGTGTCCTTTTAAAAGTGATTTTAGGGATTGGGAGAAGGCAAGAGAGAGCAGATTGAGAACTGGAATTTATTAATAAAACTGGAGGGTGAAACAGGAGTTAGAACAGTTGATAAGGATATAATTAAAATTAATAATTACCAAGAACCTCTAGAATGCATGCTGACAAGTTAGACAAGTAAAATTGCTAAAATCGAATGATCAATGTCTAAGTAAAACTATGTCATAGTGGGAATAACTGAGTGACTGTATTATAGCTCTAAGTTAATTTACAGAGTTACAGTCTGCTCATAAAGGTTTGTAAATACCGTACCAGAAGGGGTAAAGGTTTCCCTTTTTGTAAAGCCGTAACTAAAGCCCACCATATGGGAAGATACCTGAGGGAAGTAAATGGACCTGACAGAATAACAAAGGTGGAGGTTGGAGGGACACCTAGGCAATATTGACCATCACATTATAAATTTCCACTTGTCTATTAACAGGATGTTTTTTTAAGGTCCCTCAAACACACTAAACTTCAGTAAGGTGAAATTCTGTCAGTTTAGAGATGCCCTTAACCTCATCCATTGGGACAATGAACTCAAAATGAGAAACAAAATGAGATTACATCTTTAAAAATGTCTTTTAATACTCACTGTGGGAGATACATATTTCATGGAAATAAAAATCTAGCTGTAGGATAAAACCTATGTTGATAAAGAAAAACTATGAAATAACTTACACATTAGAGACAGAATTAGGAATTTTAATTAGTAAATGCAAATCTAATCCATAATGCAAATGAGAGAGAAAAGACAGAAATGGAATTTTGCTGCTGAAATTTTCAACAAAATCTGGCCTCTGTGGTATAAACACTCGAGTGCAAGGTCTGTCTAACATCCACTTCATTGTTAAACATTTAAGTTTAAACTGTGTTAAGGAGGAAATTGACAAATATTAACTGTATTTTCCAAATGTTCCCCAATTCCATGTGTTAACTCCCCTTCCTCCTTTTTCTTTATCACAGCAGGATATTTGTCCACACTTGCTTTACATGCTGTTCAGCTCAAACCCATTCATGAAATGGTATAACTATATTAGAAACGTGAACTGTGTGTTTGTAAATAAAAACAAACAGTTTGTTTTTCTGCTAATATGAGTATTCACCTCTTTGGGGCAAAAAAAAAAAAAAAATCAGGCGTAAAAAGGACGTTTTTGGGAGAAAACACCTTAGTAAATTTTGCCCATTAATAAGTTATTTATAAAGGAATGTGTATGAATGAAATTGAAAGCAACAAACGACAGAGAGAATGTATTTATGCTACTAAAACAGGAAGTGAAGCACTATAAAGTACAAATAGTATACATACATTCTATATGCCTTCTGTGTAAATATGTATATATGCTATACTTTCCATGGACTTGTGTATGCTACTACATATATATATAGCCAGACGAACATGTGTATTGCAGGGACTTTAGACAAAAATCAATTGAAAATTATAAACTTTTATTGCATCACAATCCATCAGTGTTTCAGCTTGGGGCAAAGTTGTTTTACCAGAAAGTACATCCTAAATAATAAAATAACATAATATTTACCTGAGTGTCCCAAATACCACAAGACCCTGTGAGACAGGAAGTTCCTTCACTGGCAAAACAGGGTTACCAGGAAACCTGTGCCATCATGGGAGCTGTGGAACACATAGTATAAACAAAGCTCTCACTCAGTCAACAGGGG
This sequence comes from Pipa parva, assembly GCA_019650415.1. NCBI lineage: Eukaryota > Metazoa > Chordata > Amphibia > Anura > Pipidae > Pipa > Pipa parva. The sequence continues at coordinate 23,969 of WMED01002473.1, forward strand.
AAACGAAACGGTCCCTAGGTGTAAAATCCATCTGTTTTCCAATTGTAACTCTCTATGTACCTTGTGTGACGGGGACCGGTAGTCAGGTACACAGTTTTGTCAATGACACAATGTGAAACAATCCAAAACAATTAAACTCCAGACTTTAGTTAATAAAAACTAGCTCACAGCTAGATTTATTTGGGTGAAAAGCAAACAGGAACACGTGGTTGTGAAGGAAAACAAAATAGAAAAA
>WMED01002474.1:0-24202 GCA_019650415.1 Pipa parva
AGTGCAATGCAGTGCATGATATAAATAAAAAAATGAAATAAGTAAAGAAAAATGAAAGTGAAAGAATGGAATTTGTGACTGCGTCTGACTCCGCCGCTTGCTGAATACGCAAAGTACTTGTACACGCACATGCAAAGTAATTCAAAGAAGCTCCATAAATCCTCAACTATCATAGATGCCTAAATTAGATGCATATTCGCCACATGGCAAAGATTTCTCAATAAGCTGAGTATATTTAAGGTATCGATACCTTAAATTTACTGCATACTTCGCTGTCGTTACATAAAGATCTCTGCTTGATAAATAAGTTATAGCGATATGGACCATATACAGAAAAATAACGACGATAATTGGCGATAACGGCAATAATGAGGTTTCCCACTCTAGGAAATACGCCCCGTTGTATGCAGTCGCAACTGTGACAAAATTCAGCTTTTCCACAAACATTAAACCATTACAAAATCTGTTGGGGGCATTTTGTAGTGGCTTTGAAGCGGGCATTAAAATGCATTTTGTGACACCGCCCTAAGTAAACCTACATGCGCTAAACTAAAACAACCCTTGGCAGGGCTACAGTTCAGTTCTCCTTTAAGAAATGCAGCTCAGCTCTAGGGAACAGTAAGTGGAAACCTGCTTATCAGCTTTGCTAGAATAATAAGAGATTTATCAGAGGTTAGCATGCACATGACCTACTTTTCCCCTTCTCAGAGAGTTGTAAGAAAACTTTGACATATTTCATAACATAAAAATATATATTTTTTACTCTTTTGAAGACCAAAAAAAAAAAAAAAATTGTATTAATCAACACACAATATGCAGTAAATAACTCCTAAAAAATACAGGGGGTTATTCACTAAGGTGCGAATTCGACTGCCGAATTTGCAAATAGCGGATCCCCATAGTAAATCCGCTACAATTTCCCCATTGTAAAGTCACGACAATTTATTAATGTTAATATTGCGACAATTTTCCCATAATAAAGTCGCAACTGCAACAATATTTTCATTATAAAGACGCGACTGCAACAGTAGCACCCTATTGCGTCTGTCTTTATCTGGCAAATTCGCACCTACACGCAACAATTTGGACTTTAGTGAATAACCCCCACAATGTTCAGGAGCTTCTTTTCCTTCATTGGCTAAAGATATTATAAAGCACTGTACTACCAACTGCTAATTTAAAGGTGAAATCCACACCCCACTGATTGACTAGGGTGAGTAATTATCAGAGTCAATGGAATCTGCTCTTACAGGCCATTAACTACTAGACAGTCAATGTCCGTATTGTTTATATGCATAGTTATGTAATAAATATGTGGTGGAACGTATAATATATATGAAACAAACTGTTACAAACAATTTAACAGCTCCAGCAACACCTTTTCTATAAACAATTGTACAGCATTGTTAATTTAGGAACCCGTGAATATACTAGATCAGTGATGCCCAACCTTTTTTGGCCTGTGGGCCATATAAATTTGCAACACGTGTCTCACGGGCCGCTTCAAAGTCACGACTACTGCAGCAAATTTTAAAGTTACAGCTGTGACAATTTTCCCTAGTTAAAGTCGTGACTGCGACAATATTCTCATTATAAAGACGTGACTGCGACAGTAGCAGTCTATTGCAACTGTCTTTAGCTGGTGAATTCACACTTATACACAACAATTTGGATTTCGGAATTCAGGCTGCAGGCCGGATAGTACTGCATCACGGGACGGATATGGCCCACGGGCTGTAGGTTGGGCATGACTGTACTAGATTATTTTGTTACTACCTTAGGATAAAGACAAATAATCATCCTAATTTAACCACTGATAGTGTTTGTACATGCATTTATTTTCTGCCAAGATTTGAGGGTCATGCAACTACCAAAACCTACTGGCAGATCACATATCTACAATTTGGTCACTATTCATTTAATAATAGCGCATCGCATACCATTTTAAAGGAAAAAATAAGAAAAATCCATACTCTAGATCAGTTATTTTCAACCGGGGTTCCATAGATCCCAAGGGTTCTGTGAGGACAACCCAAGGGTTCCCTGACACACTGCATGCAGGTAGGCAGGTTAGCCGGGATATGGTCCCGATCATTGTCACAGTACCAACGTCAGCGATCGGGACTGTATTCTGGCTAACAGTGATCTGACAGTGATCAGAGTAGGGGTTCCACCAGTAGAGTAGTGATCAGAGTAGGGGTTCCTTCAGAAATCTGACAACACCAAAGGGTTCCCCTGAAGAAATAAGGTTGAAAAACACTGCTCTAGATTAATGATTTAAAGTGCACCTGCCACCTCAAAACTCTAAAACTAATTTCATTTCTACTATTTTTACTATTTTGCTATTTACTATTTTCTGTAAATATATATGTATTTTAAAAAAAGTACCTTTATACAGCATTTCTCTCTGTCATCTTCCAAGTCAGCCCAACTTTTCTTTCTGAGTTGGGTTGGGTGTGGCTAAATGATGATTGACATTATAGTTCCTCCAATCAGATCCCTGCTATATCGTGATTCAAGGGATCTGATTGGAGGAGCTATAATGTCAATCATCCTTTTAGCTTCGCCCAACCCAACTCGGGAAAGAAAAGTTGGGTTGACAGGGAAGATGACAGAGAAATGTATAAAGGTACATTTTTTAAAATACATATATATTTACAAAAACATTTATTTCATTAGTAGAACCTAATTTAGTATTAGTTTTTAGGCGACAGGTGCACTTTAACCAGCAAAGCAGTGTTTCTTATATGTTTACCATTAAAACATAGGAATAATGGAGTCTCTAAATAGAATAAACTTCTCTAGTAAAGCAGATGAATTATTTATAAAACATCTTTAATAAATTTATGAAATTTTCTTTATATTTGGATGATTATAGGAGACACAATGTCATGAACAGAAAGTGGACCCTCTGTACCACCGTGCGGTTTTATGTAGGTTCACTGCGAGGTGTGGAGTCTAAGAGGCCCCTGGTCTTCCCCTTTCACCCCCACAAGGAGGTACTGGGCTAAGCAGCAAGGGACCCCTAGGCTGCGGCCCTCCAGTGCACCCCCCATAGGTGGAAGCTGGCAGACTGGGAATCACTCTGGGAACTGTCACTTTAATGAGAGGCTAACTTGGAGAGGAAACAGGGATCTATGGAAAACCCAATCTCAGGAAAGTACAAAAACACTAGCAGCACGGAGCCTGAATTAGCTGGAAGGTAGGGCACAGAGTGCCCAAGCAAACCAGAATTTAAGGGGGGAATTCAGCATGCAGCGAAGTGAGCTCTGAAGCGTTTGGCTCACTTCGCAAATGGTATTATGCGCATGCTGATGTCCTGCGCGCGGACATCAGCATGCACATTAAAGGGATTCCTGTCTCGGCGAGAGCAAAAGAGTTGCCTCGCCGAGACAGGAATCCCTTTAATGCGCATGCTGATGTCCACGCACAGGACATCAGTATGCACATAATACCAGTGAGTCGAACGCTTCGGAGCTCACTTAGCTGCATGCTGAATTCCCCAATTATAAATCTCCCGCCACGCATTAGTGAACAGGAGCGCTCCCGACACGCATACCAATGCAGTGTCTGAGGAACGAGCCGGCAGCCTGCGCGCCACCAGCGATGTACAAGAGCCGTATAGACATGGCTTGTGCACCTAGAAGAGGATTGCACATCAGCCACTCTATTGCCAATGTGGCTTGAACGGCAGCTGGAACCGCTTGTGACACACAATTTACATTAATACACACAGCTTATATTGTAAACTGACTCTTAAAAAGTAGTTAGAATTCCACCTCACAGCTGCGAGATGAAACCTTGGGGTCGAAACATGTTTGGCATGATAACCCCATGCTGTATTGCTTATACTTAGAAGCTCTCCCTGTGTCCCCCATTAATGCCCTCTTACTCTGACAATGACTGTTACTTTTACCAGTTGATAGAGACACAGGGGTTGTTTTGTTATACAATGTGGTGACTACTGATACTCTGTTTATATTTCTGACTATGATTTGGGGGGACTTGTGGGGATAGTAATCAAGGAGTATTTATTCATTGCATAGACACTAGTTTATTTGATTTTCTGGCACTCTTCACACTTTCACTTTGTTACATTGAATTTGTGTCTCTACATTATAACAGGGTTGTACCAAAAATTACACATAAAAACATTCAGAAGTATGAACCTATTTAAAGGACAAAAGTGCTGCTTACAGTTATTTTCTATTATTTGAGTCCATGCAATGTTTAAAATTGGAAAGAATTATGTCATTACTAGGAGTGAAACGGGAGGGACTGTTGATCTCACTTAGCTTAGATTTTTGTAGATTGTATGCATACACTATCCTAATGAAGGGAAGTATTCTACCTAAACACTGTAGTCACCAGTGGTGGCAGGTAAAAATAAATGAAGCAATCCCCTAAAAATGTGTGTTCTTATTTCTTCCTCTCTATTGTGCTTGTGGTAGCTATGTATCATCAGACACTACCTCCTTCATGATTTTATTGAATTTTTCCTCTGTTAGTCTACATTTTTGGGGTTACTACACATTTGGCTTTATGGCTTGAAATGCTGCTGTTAACTATAGTTTTCAGAATAATGCTGATAAGGGGTGTTACATCCCGGGTTTACTAAATCTATAGGTGGGATAAGGGTGTCTTTTAAAGATCAAAATATCAAAAGTAGGTCAATTGGGGAAATGTAAAAATAGGAACAGTAGTCGGGTAAACATACAATCAACAAACATGAATAAAACACTACTAAAGGCATGATAATGTGTATAAATAAAACTGTATAATTTGTTGGACATAGACATACAGAAGATAAATCATCCAACTGCTCTTTAGGTAGTGCAGCTTATTAGCACAGCTGCTTGCATTGCCTCATTGACTCCTCTATGTTAACCAGGGGTGGGTAATTATTTTTCTCATGGGACCGCATGAAAGTTTTGGGTGGTTATGGTGTGGTGGTGTGCCTAACTTGCTGGTCGTCTATGGCGGTTGGCCACACATGCTTGCCCGGGCTGGTCGGAGATAGTTTGAGGGCTGGATGTGTGGCCCATGGGCCGTACAATACACAAACAATTCACAAACAGTAAAGGCTCAATCCAGAGTATATAGAGGATTCGAATTACTCACACTGCTGCCAATACCCTGTGCTCTGGGGTTGGATATCCCATAATTCACTGTCAAATGTGGAAAACAAAAGACCTCTGGCACTCCAGTAGATAAAAGCAGCTTTACTGAAGAAAATAAAGATAAAAATGCCTCCAGTCTAGACCTCCATGGGAGCTTGCAAATCCTATGTGTTTCATGCTTTAACAGCACTTAGTCATAGAGCTCATGTGTGAGTCTCTCCTAAGAGCACAAGCCACATCAATACAATGCCAGCAGCGTGCATGCTGCCGGCTCGCATCTCAGACAATGCACTGAATGAAGTGCGGGTTGGGAGTACTCTTGACTATGACTATGTGCTGTTAAAGCACAAAACGTGTAGGATTTGCAAGTTTCCATGGAAGTCTAGAGCGAAGCAATTTTTATCTTTATTTTATTCAATAGCTGTTTTTATCTACTGGAGTGCCGGAGGATCTTTTGTTTTCTACAGACAAATCCCAGGTCTGGTGTTAACTGTAATGTCTGCTCCACCACCAACCTACACTTTCAGATGAAGCAGTACACCTTTAAATGGCTGACCAATGAGTAATTAGTAACTGAACAAGTAGTTGAAAATCAGCTCATTTTTGTTCTTTAGAGCAAGTGGGTACTGTGAGGTTCTAATAAATCATTTCTATTTAGTCATGTTACTAGGGGAGGAGGAGTGTGCAGTTACCTGAGCAGTTACACCACAAGGTGTTCCAACAGAACTCTGGCAACGTGCCATTCCCTGTCAATGAGCACCCACCTAATACCACCACCCATCTGAATGCAAGCAACAGTGAGCTAGAGCAGACAGGTCCATTTCAAAGACCCTAAGCAACATTTTGCTTCAGAGCAGCCATGTTTATATGAGATGAAAAATAAATAACCTGTTTAACCTTTTTAAATGCTTTCAAAGAATAATTTCAGGGGAAATAAAAAAATGCATTGAATTGAATATATATTTATTGCAGTTACCAAAGGTTTTATTCATATGAAATACAGGAGCATTTTAAAATATTTTACTTACCGTATTCTCAATGACAGGAAATGGAGTGGAACTTGGCAAACTCTCTAAGAGCTTTCAATTACCTAATAAATGACTGCTCTGAAAATGGATGTCCTGAATACATATTTACAGTATTTATCAAAAAATGCATCAGTCTTTTACCATGCAGAAAAGTACAATTCATAAATATATATATATATATATATATATATATATATATATATATATATATATATGTATTATATTAGTTTAAGAATGTACCAAATAATTAAGAAACATAGCCCTGGAGAATTATTGTTGTAAAAAAGCCTTTTGTTAGTGCACAATGCATTGTAGAAAAGACTTCGAGAAGAAACATTTGTAACTGACAAATTTTAGAAATTCTTAAGGCTTTCCATATTGTTTAGAATGGTTTCCCAGCATTTTAAAGACAAGAAGAAGCAAAACTAAACTGATGACAATACCTTTTTTTACTTTAAAGGAAAAGTTCACCTAACCGTAACCTTTTAGTATGCTGTAATTAGTTTTTACTTATTTAAAGAAACAGCAGATGGTGAATTTAAAACTAACAACCTGCAATTTATTAGCTCTAAATATGGGGCATATTTATCAAGGTTTTTTTTTTTTTTTTTTACAATATGTTGTTTTGTTAATTTTCTGGTTTTCGAAATCAATATATATTTTTTTTTGCTGATTTCACTATTTTTAACAACTACAATTGTACTTTTTGTAGCACAAAATCATGACATTTCACCTGCAAAAAAGGCTTACTGTAATATTGTGTATTTTGGAACTATCTAATATTTATTATTTTTAACAACAACTTATTATCTTGATTATCTTATTACATTGTTTAATATGCATCTGTATCTGTAAATATTGATTTGCAAATTATTATTTATCTTGCTTTATCCTCTTGGTTTACTTGTAAAATTTTCTGTTCCCCAGAGTTGCTGTTTGTTGCAACTAATCTTGATTTTTTTAATTTATTTATCATTAAATAATAAAATAAATCTTTCTAATAAGGCAGGGGTCTGCAACCTATGGCTCTCGAGCCAGATGTGGCTCTTTTGATGGCTCTTTGACTGTAATGAGCGGTTCTCACATTCAAGCACCGCTCGTTACAGTCTGCAGGCTAATCGCCGGTAAACGCTGTAGAGACAAAGCTCTCAGCGGGTTCCTAGCCAATTCGGAGCCGTTCACATATGACATCCGTGACTCCAGATTCAAAAGGGCTGAGCAGAGCCACACTTATATTGCTCTCTCAGCCAAAAAGGTTGCTGACCCCTGTATTTAGGCCTTCTAATATCCTTCTTCGAGCCTGTACCTAAATCAGTATTGGAATACTAGGATAATTCACCTTAGCAGCCATAAGCCCATTTAAATGAAAACAATACCAATGTTAAATAATCATATATTATTTATTATTATATCATATATAATAATCATATATTATATATATATATATATATATATATATATATATACAGTGTATATATACTGTATATATAAAACAAACAACAAACAAAGCACCGCACTCCACCCTGCTGAAATTCAGTTAATTACCCTTGTGAATGTAGAAAAAACAACATGCGTGTGCTGTAGCAGTTTATATGTATATATATATATATATATACAGTATATATATATGTGAATAACCTCTTTAAGTGCACAGATGGATGTCGGGGCCTTATGTAAATGATACTGAATTATTGATGCTTAGTTCCCACTGATCTCTAAATTTTAATAGCAATGGAAAGCACTTGGTAATTTATTTTATTTTGTTTTAGGTTTGGATTGGAGCTGGGATAATATCCTGCCTGGCTGAGACAGTTCAATGTAGGCTTTTTAAGTATAATGATAAAAATAAAAAAACTTTACCACTCAAGGGAATGCTTTCCGGTATTTACAACAACACAATGAAAACATTCCAAAGTAAGAATATACAGCCTTAATTTCACATGAATGTGGATTTTTCAGTCATCTTTCAGAAAGGACAATAGTATAATTCTTAATACTCCAGTCACAGCACGTGTTTTTATTGACCCAGATATACGTATATTATCTATCAAATGATGCCTGGGAAAATCCAGTCATCTCACTTTTTATCAACTTTCTTATATTTCCATGTTTATGGCATATTGCAGCCCCATTGTTAGAAACCTGGTAATTCCTTGTGTTAGGAGCATGCCCTGTATAAGAGGATGGAAGCCAGGCTTTTTTTTCTATGAGGACAACTGGGAATCAAATCCCACTATGTGTAAGAGGGTTCCCAACTTGGGCAGGAGAAACAGCAGAAGAACCATTGTTATGTCCCACATACAGTATGTGTTCCATGTTCTGCAATGCTATTGCTATGATATTGTATTTCAAGTTTGCTTTACTAGAATTGTCCCTCCTGATTTCCTGTAGCCAGTACTGATGTCATTCACTGTTCTCTGCTAAATCTGTGTGTGTCAGTCATATTAGATCTGTTACATGCTCATCAGGCTTGGCAAAGTATCATCTTTTCACCTACTGGTTTGTGCATATTTACAAGGATTTCAGGTTCAATAAACCCTCATCTGGATTCTTCACACATGCCTCTTCAGTTGAGTTGACGCTGTCTGACAAGATTTCTAAGTGTGAGTAATGGTTCAACACAGACATACTCAGGGGAGTTCTCTCAGGAGCCGCACGCTTACTGCTTAGCTATTGAGTCAGAATAACCATGTAAATAAATGTAAATTAACAGGCAGAGAAAGCATCTGGAAAGAAGTGGAGTTAAGGCTGGCATCAGAAACAGTGTCAGGATCAGACAGGTTCAGTCTATAGCTGGCAGGCTGGTATATGGGTTTTATACAGGTCCAGGCACTTCTGGGAGTATCTTCAGTATGAAATGGACTGGGAGATCTTTTAATAACTCATTTGGTAGGAAGCCAGAGACAAATATGTATCTTTAACAAACACACTAATATCTGAGTTTTCTTCATCTTACCTACAAATACTTAAATGGTTTTGGGGTTCTATATAGATGAGCTATATCCTATGGCCCAGTTTCTGCTGGGCAAAACATCTCCATCCAAGAATAAAATATTTTAGAAAGAAAAAATATTTCATTTGAGAACATTTCAATGTCCCTTAAAGCTGTTTTCTATCTTATATAGATTTGTTCACTTGGTTTGACATAATGAAGAGAAGCAAGGCTATAATTAAGCTATAATAACCTTTATAACTTGTAGTTTTACCCTCAACCTTCCTGATGTTTATGTTACTAAATCTGAGTATGCCTATGAAAGTAGAATAAATATTGAAGTAGACTTTCACCACCCTATTTCCTTTCTACAAATGGCGGATTACGTAAAAAAAGCAAAAAATGCTAAATATTATTGTATGTCGTATAATACTCCAAACCTCTCCTATTTATATATAGTATATTCCAGGTCCCGTGAACATTTTCTCCAATGATATAAGAGTTTCTGCTTATGGGAGCTTTATTTTGTTACAACTGAAATATTGCTCCTCTGCTGATTTATGATAAAGACCCGTGCAGCAGCAGAGTATAAATGTGATTGGGAAACACATGTGAAAGGAAATACCTAAGTTAGAGCCTGGGGTCAATAAGGTTTCAAGAACAGGAGGCTAATAACCATGCTCTGGCTATTTATTTCAGGTAAGCAGTTTACAGAAGCAGAGGCTAGGCCAGGATGTCTGGAAGGGAAGAGAAACTGGTCACCATACCTGCATATTGCTTTACCTTCATGAAAAGCCCATGTGGTTATTGGAGGACAGATAAAGGGAGGAATTCACCATAGTGCTAAGTGAGCTCTGAATCCTTCGGCTCACTTTGCACAGACTGATATACGCTCGCTGATGTCCTGCACATGGATATCAGCGAAAACTTTAAAGGGATTCTGGTCTCGGAGAGGCGACTCAAGTGGTCTTGCCAAGACTGGAATCCTTTTAAAGCGTTCGCTGAAGTGAGCTGAAGGATCCGGAGCTCACTTCGCACTATGGTGAATTCCCCCTAAGTCTCCAACAAATACCATACTTATATTAGATTAATGCGGTTTAATTAGATTAATTAATTAGATTAATACAGATTCATCTGTACCACCATACACTTTAATGTTGCTTGCATTACTGTTATACCATGCTTTTCCTATTTGTTCATTGGTGCCTGTTATTTTGTACTTCAGTCATTTCTGCAGTGTGTTAAAGGAACAGTCTGTACATGCCATGCTGATAATGAAGCCCCGCAATGGCATTTTCTATGTCACATGGGAGAACGTGCATGTGATCAATGCGTCCTCCCTGAATGACGTGCACGCTTTCCCATGTGACATAGGAAATACTGATGTGGGACTTCATTATCAACATGGCTGGAGAGGACTGCGCATCTTAGAGGGATGGGTGAATCGGGACGCCATAGAGTCGCTGGCAGAGACTGCAACACGGAAGTGCTGTACTGCACTTCTTTACAGGTAAGAATTTTTTTTTTAATTGATAAAGTGCATTTAATAAAAGTTAGTAAATAACATAAATAAATAAAGGTGTTTTTTTTTTTTTTTTGCCCAGACTGTTCCTTTAACTAAGGGTCTTATCTTATGGGAGAGCAGATCTATCTATAGACCTGTAAATTGACACAGGGCAAATAATGTAAAAAGGAAGTGCCATAGTTCATAGTAACAGAGGTGCAGGCACTAGCACAGGACCACTCTAAGTGTGTTATATTTTTCTCTGTAATTGCTTCCTTATTTGCTTTATTAAACATGATGACAACGTGATTTTATGAACATGTTTTCCTACATTCTCTCCAACTCCCATCATGACTGTTTCATAAAAGACCAGCTGCACGATATCAGGGTCAGCTGACAGTTTTTACAATGAACCTGAGCACGTGAGTTATGTCATTCATGGGACATGGGAAATACATCCAGGCACAACATTACAAAGCTATTTATGCAAATTTCCCAGCAAAAAGTAAATAAATACAACAACAAAAGCCAAAGTACTAAAACAGGATGCATGAGAATGCTCCCCGAGGTCCCTTCTCTTCTCATTATGCATCTATGTTTAGCTGTCCTGCATCTTTGTTGCTATATCTGGATATTTATATATATATATATTATATGATCTTTCAGTAAAATAAATCTATATTTACTATTACAACCTTGGCTTGCTTCCCATCTTTTTATTCTATTTTATTTTTATTCTTAGTTATAATTGAGCCTCTTGTGTCTCTTATTTTTCAGTGGCTTCTACATTCTATACATGGACAGAGAGATTAAGGGGGGAATTCACAATAGTGCGAAGTGAGGTGCTGATCCTTCGCCTCACTTCGCACTGACTGATATGCGCTCGCTGATGTCCGCGTGCAGGACATCAGCGAGCGCATCAGTCTGTGTGAAGTGAGGCGAAGGATCCGCACCTCACTTCGCACTATCGTGAATTCCCCCCCCATAACGTGCTAAGGTTGTAAGTTAGTAACATTTTGAAAAAGACCATTTCTGGTAAACATAAAAACTAGAGACTATATACATAGGATTTTCTAGCTCCATCTCTCTTTTTTTTTGCTTTCAAACCCTAATGAAATAAAAAACTTGAATGGGAAAGAAGAACAAAATCAGTAAATGATATTTTCATTTTTCCATTTAAGCCTGTTTGTACATTTCCTCCGTGCTAGCAGATATAAACACATACATTCTATAACATTACTCAGATCTTCTAAATATAGTTATAAAACCTTCACATAACCACAATCTTTCTGTATATACTGTATGCGTGGGGGAAATTCATCAAAATTCACAGCAGCCAGTAGGAGAGTAAATTCACAAAAAAAAAAAAATACACTTCACTAACACCAACATTTGAACTTTACTTTAAGGCCGTGATGCCCAGCCTACGGCCCACGGGCCATATCCGGCCCGCGGCCTGAATTCTGTAATCCAAAATGTTGAGTATAAGTGTGAATTCGCCAGCTAAAGACAGTCACAATAGACTGTTACTGTCACAATCGTTTCTTTACAATGAGATTATTGTCGCGATTTTACTATGGAAAATTGTCGCAGCTGTTACTTTAAAATTTGTCGCGGTCGTGATTTTAAAAGTCACTCCTTTAAAGCGGCCCGTGACATGCGTGTTGCCATTTTATATGGTCCCCAGGCCAAAAAAGGCTGGGCATCACTGCTTTAAGGGATTGGTGCAGGGCGGTATGCAAATAGTCAGAGTCAGCATAAAAACATAACCATCAACAGATGAATTAAAAAGTGAAACCAACTTCAAACACTGTAAAAAGACAAAGCAGCAACAAAGTATCTCCAAAGCCAAATGCCTAACAAAGTATTTAAACAGGTAAAACAGTTTAAAAACTACAGGCAACCCTCCCTATATCTTTCATTTTGAATTTAAGAAAATATGTGTGTGTAAAGACATAGCCTATGGAAGGCCATCATAATCTTTACCTGCCAAAGTCTTTGGTAGTGTTATATAGTTGAGAGCAGTGGAGGCATGGTGACTGGCTAAAGTCTGAAAAAACACACATCGCATTTTTTACTGCATGCGGGCAGTGGGCGAACTTCAGATTACAAAACTAAAACCTTTAGCAAAAATCTGAACCTAAATAAAACCAAAACACAGGCTATTTGGGTTTGATTCAGAGAAAATACAGGTCTTTATACCTTCCACATGGCTTCAAAGACTGTGAAAAGGCCACAGAAGGCACAAGACGTGTAAAATGTTAATTCTTTTATTTTTTTTGCAAATCAAAAAAAGTTGCTTTATCTAAATACAAGGTTTATTTATCTTCCTTTGCCGGTAGTACTGTATTGCTACTGGTAAATCACCAAATCTGATCTGGTCACATGATGCAAAGACGTTCTGAACTGGATTGCCAACCCAGCATGACCCAGCTTAAAAATCAGCCCTGATTTACTGGTTTTACCCTTACTTTGTACGCCAACTGTATAATATAACATGTGCATTTAAAAAGTTTTCTAATGCGTTGTACTTAAGGAACATATTTGTTTGCCAAGCTCCTTGGGAGGGAGAGCGTACTTTAAGGCATTGCTTAATTACAGATATACATACTTTTAATTCTATCACTTACTTATCCTGTCAATCTAATACTGGCAAATGAATGGAAAAAGAAACAATTGCTCTTTCAGCCCTGCAGTCTATGTGTCAAGTGCCAACATGAGAACATTTTTAGCATAATATGATTAGAACACAGATTAAAATAGTTCTGTAAAGTAATTCTTTATGCTTAATAATTTTCACAGTAGCATTATATTCATACAGAAAAAACATATTTACATTGCATAAAATAATTATCCATAGAAACGTAACCATGCTAAATATAGGTTTTTGAAAAGGAAGAGGCAGTTAAAAAGCATTGCTAGGACAATGTATTCATTTTGATGGCGGATAGGGTGTTACTAAAAGATGTAGGCTTAAGGCAACCGAACACACTGCCGATCATCAGCACACATAGATGGAAGTGCTAAATAACTGAGGAGTGTTGGTATGGCAACAGCAATGTGGCTGGCTGCTAGTGAAGGAACAAACAGGGGAATTTATCAATGGGGAAATCTTTTCAGAAATCTAATAACCCATAGCAACCAATCAGAAGTTGGCATTCACTGGTATAGGGGAACTAGAATTCTAAAATGAACTGCTGATTGGATGCTTTGTGTTAGCAGACCTCCATAAACTATTGAACCTGTGAATACATTTCCCTGTAAAGAGTGCAAAAGCAGTGCATATTGGGATATTGTATTTAGACAGTGCCAGAATGAAGGCATTTTCTACTGGTTTGGTATCGCTATTTGAAATGTAACCCTGCTCATGTTGCTTGCACTGACTGAAGATAAAAAATCATGGTACACTGGTGAAAACAAACTCACATTGCTTTAGCAGCTTTTTCTAACGGGTCACCACCCAGTTAACGTTAATAACAACCCTGGTTATCAAAATAGAAATAATTTGGTTCATAAGAAAAATTACTTTTATTCCAAATTCTTCCATTGCTTTTGGTGTATTTCAATTTACACAGTAGCTGCAACAACTTTCCTTGTTTCAGTTTGTGCCTAAAGCTACTTTGTATGTATGTATGTATGTATAATTTTATTTATAAAGCGCCACAAATTTACGCAGCGCTGTACAATTCAGCGATACAAGTACAATACAAACAAGGGAAAAGTGCATTAAACAATACAAGTAAAATATAACAAGGGTACATCAAATTAAGTGCTAGGTAGTGATTGACACAAGAGGTTGCCACCAGAGAAGTGTGAGGAGCAGGTGGAGAATGCATTTAGACATCCAGGAACAAGGAAAGAGAATACACTGTTTATTTAATGTGTATTTACAGAAGATGAGGACAGCAAGCAGTCAGGTAGGTCCGAAGAGCAAGCCGCAGTCAGGGGAGGTTAGCAAGGGAAAACAAAACAAGTGCAGAATAATATTATAACAAAGAACTTACCAGAAACTCGGCGAGGGAAGAATTACAATAATAAGCAAAAGAAGGTTCTGGAAAAATCCTTACATAACAGATCACTCGATTCAGATTAATTACTACACTGAGGCACAGGTATGAAATAACAGTATGATCATAATGGTTTACATTAGTGGCAACCAGCTGGGACTGGTCAAGGCCACTGACCCCTGTTTTTTTCCCCCAGGAATAGTAGTGGCAGTCAAATTTCAAGTGTTTTTTTACCCTAAGGCTGAGATCACATTTGTGGTTCATAAAACTATTTTTTAAATCATTTTAATGAATTAGGTATGTAGGGGATATTTTTTTTTCTGTGTATAGGTTGAACAGAGTTGGTGATAGGATGCAGCCTTGTCGAACTCCTTTCCCGATTCCAAACCACTCCGTTTTCCTGCAGGCCGTCCTGACTGTTGCTTCTTGGTCGTTGTAAAGTGATCTTATGAGTTGCTCAATGTGTTCAGGGACGCCCATTTATTTCAGGCACTTCCATAGCTGTTCATGTTTGACGCAGTCGAATGCTTTACTGTAGTCAATGAAACACATGATCTCTAGTGCCACGTGCCTTGAGGAAGCCAGCTTGGACGTCCGGCAGTTTCCGTTCAACAATCTTCGCAATGTGTTTCTGAATGCATTTCAGAAGGATTTTACTCGAGTGAGATATGAGGGCGATGGTACGATAGTTGGAACATTCTTGCGTATCGCCTTTTTTTGGAATAGTGATGGAAACTGATCTTGTCCAGTCTTAGGGCCATGTTTTGGTGGACAGAGTTTGGTTAAGAACTTGATCGGCACTGGTTTTAATGGTTCGGCTGGTAGATGACTGATGTCTGAAGCTTTCCTGTTTGGTAAACAGGGCTCATGCGATTTCTTTTTGTTGCAATGGTTTGCCTGTTCAATGGCCGGAGTACAGCTCTTCCGTATATTCTCGCCACCTTCACCTGACTTGATCTTCATCTTGTAATAACTTTCCATCCTGATCTTTGATGGCAACTACCTAGCGTGGTTCAAATGGAACCCTGGTCTGCTTCACATGGGTGAAGAGGGCTCGAGTATGACCTTGCTTGTTTGCTTCTTCTAACTTAGCGCATTGATTGTTCCAGCAATCTTCCTTATCTCATCTGGCTTCCCTCTGAAATTTCGCATTTAGCCGTCTGAATTCAGTGCTGTTACCAGCAATTTTGGCTTCTTGGTGCTTGTTGGCGATTCACTAAATATACACCATATGGTTTTTATATAAGAAAGCACATTTTATCATGATTATAGGCCTCCCTACCAATAATATATTTTCTTTTTGACTGGCCTGCTATGAAGTTATATATATCTTTCCATATATGAAAATGTTTGCATAGAACAGACGCATTTAACAATGTGTATCTTTTATTCCTTACCCCTGACTTCCATACCTTCTTTGTAAAATATTAAACAACCATTCAAAAAACAGTTAGTGTCACTTCAGAAATAAACCAGGAACACCATGTGGTCAACAATGTTTACTATCTGGATATCCTGATGTTTATCAGTCATTAATAATGATTTTTTACCAAAAAGATCTGGTGGTGACTGTAGATGCTTACCTTAGAAAGACATAATGGGGGTTATTCACTAAGGTGCGAATTCGGCTGTTGAACAGCGAATTCCCATAGCAAATCTGCTACAATTTCCCCATTGTAAAGTCATGACAATTTTCCCATAATAAAGTCGTGACTGCAACAATATTCTCATTATAAAGACGCGACTGTGACAGTAGCAGCCTATTGCAACTGTCTTTATCTGGCGAATTCACACCTATACGCAACAATTCGGACTTTAGTGAATAACCCCCATAATCCCTCAGCAAGTACTGAAACCTACCCCTGCTCTACAAGGGCAGATATTTACAAACATCCTTAAAGTAATGTGCACATGCAGCTGTACAGATATTTAATTGTAGGCTGTGTTGCTTTTCTTTTAAAAATGAACACTTTGGTTACATTTGGCCAGTATAAAAGCAATATCGATGAGGTTAATAAAAATATCACATATGGGCAGTGCGGTGGCTCAGTGGATATCACTGCTGCCTTGCAGCACTGGGTTCAATTCTACCCTGGGCTTCATCTGCATGGAGTTTGTATGTTCTCCCCGCACCTGTGTGGGTTTCGTCCCACAGTCCAAAAACATACATCTGCATCTCTCTATGGATATTTATCAACGTTGAAAAGGTTTTTAAAGGCTTATTGCTGGAGGAACAGACTTTATTTGATTATGTCGGTATTGCCTATTTAAAAATACTCTTTTTGCCATGTAAGAAATAACTTTTTTATGCATTTTTTTATATCAAAAAGTTATTTTCAATATTTAAAAATCAGAAAAATGCTTGAAAAATAACCCCCAAATTATGTGTGTGACTGAATAAGAAAACTAGATTGTAAGCTCCACAGGGCAGGGACTGAATTGAATGATGAACCTATTTAAAAATGAATAAATACAAAACAAAATGACCTATAATTTTTGGGACTTTTCATTGCCACTGTTTTACAGCTGTAATATACAGTAGTAGCACTAAATAAATGAACAAATGCAATATAATAAATGTAATTACCAGAAAATATTAAAATGTAAATTCATCTTTTCGTTTAGTTGAGTATTACCATCTCTTAAGTAATAAGCAATTTTTTGAGCTGAAATATTGACTTTTTCCTTCCCCTGTGTAATAATATATATAAAATTAAATAAAACACCAGTGCCACATTATTTAAAACTAATGATATTCCAGTCAATGTCAGCAAATATAACGTATAGCATTACCTACACATCTTTCTAGATACAAACATGCAAATAAATAATAACAATTATGTATATTTATGAAAGGTGTTAAAGGCAAAGTACCATTTACTTTACTGACAACTTGTTTGAAAACCCAAAATTGTAAGAAAATGTATTCTATACACTTAACAAATAACCAGCATTGTAACAATCACTCTTCTTTAAATTTAATTGGTTAATTCTGTGTTGGAGGGATTTTCAGTAAAGCCCCATTTCTCTTCCATTTCACCACTGCGAGGTACTATTTATCCAGAATCTGGAGATGATATTATTCATTGTATCTGGAAAGTGATAATGTATGAGCTTCAACCCATAATAATAATAATAAATACAAATGTCAAGGGAAATAAGGCCCTTTTGTGCTGAATACATGTGATTGGTATGTTTTACTCGGCGGTTGTTGAAACAGAAAGAAAGCTAAATATATATATGCCCTTTAAATTCAGCTCCACATTAGCTTCTGACAAAAGATTTTTTTTCTAATTGCATTAAATCTGGCATGCTCAGGTTTCCCTGACAGGTAAATTAAATAAGACTCCACAATCTAAACTATACTCAGTTATCCTTTAATATTTATACCATGCCCCCTGTTTCCGACTCACAGACCACACGTGTAGCTTGGAAAAAGTACACACACACACAAACAGTGAGACCTGCAACCCTGAGACATACAGTCAAGGTTTCAGCTTACACATTGCTGGAAGGATTATATAAAACATGAACATATCCAGCACAATAGGCCAGCTATTATTCAGTAAGCAATGCTTGAGGGGGTTATTCACTAAAGTGCAAATTCAACTGTCGAATTCGCAAACAGCGGACTCCCATAGAAAATCCGCGACAATTTCCCCATTGTAAAGTCGCAACAATTTTTTAATGTTAAGATTGCAACAATTTCCCCTTAATAAACGACAATATTTTCATTATAAAGACGCGACTGCGGCAGTAGCAGCCTATTGTGACTGTATCTAGCGAATTTGCACCTATGCGCAACAATTCGGACTTTAGTGAATAACCCCCTTAACACTTCTCTGTCACTGTTGGCTTCTTATGTGATTGCCAAAGTGAAAATACCCTTATACAAATGTATATTGCTTTATTCCATTACACATCTTGTTCTCACTCTCATCATGGACAAACATTCTTATCTCCTGGGAATATATAATATGTCAGAATCAGACAGGCTGAGAAAAGTGAAGCCAATGGCATTCCCACCAAGTGTCCCACATTCCGCAGGACAGTACAATTTTTTAAGGTTTTGTCCCGTGGTCCTGGGTTCCTGTCCCTGAGTCCCAGTCTAACCTGATGTGTGGTTCCTGGGACAGATGTCACCAGCACAGGGGAGAATGGGTGGTGCAAAGGTCATATCACTGATGACATCACCAGTGCAAATCCAATAAAAAAACAGTAGACGGTGCAACAGTAACATGAACCTCCAGTGGGATGTTCCAAGTGGAGTCCCACTGTTTCACTGTACAGAGTAGGGAGACATGCAGCAGTGTAATCCATGTACCTTTATTTCCACCGTACCCTGATTTTAATAGACAGTATATTTTGTTAATTTTTTTATAGAGCCCAACTATATTACACATCGCTTTACAGAGGTTCGTCGTTCACTTCAGTCCCTGCCCCATGGAGCTTACAATCTAGTTTCCCTATTCAGTCACACACACGTTTGTTTTTGGATTGTGGGAGGAAACTGGAGTGCCCAGAGGTAACCCATGCAAGTGCGGGGAGAACATACAAACTCCATACAGATGAAGTCCAGGGTGAAATTTAACCAAGAACCCAGCGCCGCAAGGCAGCAGAACCAACCACTGAGCCTCCGCACTGCCCAGTAAATGTAACTATCTCCTCAAGTTGGGCCATTAAATCAGTTTCACTCTAACAAACAAAATTAAATTTACATAAATCTAATGACACCTGTACATATGACATTTTTAAAGATGTAAAAAGATTTAAAGATTTAACGGGAATACTTGGTCATCAGAAGTCAACAAGATTGCCGGCCCTTAGAAGAGATTTTTTTTTTACAGACACTTTTCTACAAATGAACTGACAATCAGTATTTTTACTCACACGTTGGTACGCAATAACAAACTTCTGAAAAATATGAAGTTGCATTCATTTTAAGGTGCAAGGGGGCTTGGGGAAACACAGGAAGTTGTTGCACATGTTAACATGGTTTTAAAATCACCGCTAGGAGCATTTGGCTGTAAGATCAAGACCCCCATCGTATTTTTACTAATCTCAGCTATTTTCTGATTGACACAAAAACACTTTTTTTTACTGACTGTAAATTTACTAAGAGTTGGCAACCCTGCAAAGCAATGAACTCGTTGTGTATTTACGGTAACTGCTTATTACTAACTGATGTGAAAAAAATATCTTTGTATAGACTCAGTATATAGCTTGGCTTCCTCCCTCTTCCAGTGTAAGTAGTTTAGTTTCCTGCATCAAAGAAGTTAATCCAGTTAACAACAATAAAGATCAAAGCCAAATAAGGTTGCATAAGTAAAGACAGAAAACTGCAAGGTTGTCACTTTCATTCACCACAAATGTAAACATGGCAGTTAGACAAACAATTCTTCCCTAATGTTGTCATGCCACCTAGTGGCAAAACTTATATAGCATTACCTGCACTAATAACTAATAATAGCTGTTTAGAAATGCTGAATGTCTATTACCATGCCTTATATTGTGTTTATGTTTACTGCATGTGCAAAATATGATACAATAGCAAAGCACTGTCAATGGCAATAGTTTTTTTAGTAAAGCCTATTTCATACTGCCATGTAAAACACTTGTTTGTGAGTGTGCAACCTTAGATACAACCTTCGAAATGGAAGCCTGGGAATAATGTGATTTCAGCACCGGGTTGTCAATTCTGTAATTTTGAATTAAAATTCTCACTGATTTGAATTTTAAAAAAATGTGATAAATAATACATCCAATAATACAATAATACATCAAACTCCAATGTGACTCGCATGTCAGCCAATAGGAATGAATGGGGGATGTGTGAGTGGGGATGTTTATTTGTGTATTTAATTATTTGCTATGAGAGAGAGAAAATGCTATAGCGCATAAAGTTTTTTTTTTCCAAAAAATGCAAAAAAAAAAAAATTATTGTTACAATGTTGGTAACACTGTAGTATTATATTGGCTTGTCTTGATAAAGGTCCCACCTTGATGGTAATGTAACAATATATATATATATATATATATATATATATATATATATATATATATATATATATATATATTTAAATCCTTGTGTGCTATTGTATTTTGTCTATAGATAATATTTTTTTTCTATATGCATTATGGTATATGAAGGAAGCAGTTTGGATGGTGTACAGTGCTTTGGTTGATATTTTCTATATATAGAAATATATAGCAATTATCAATAGAAGCTTGTTAAGATTAATGTTCAAAAGTCAGTGTGAAAGATACTGTTCTCAGTGTTAAGAATAGATATACTGTATATGTACTGTACATACATATACAGAGGTTACCACTGTTACCTACATCTTGCTAATTGTAGAGGGAGGGGAAGGTAAGAAAGTATCCACCTATCACAGCAAAGAAAGAACAGTGGTGAGTTATATGTAGCAGAATGTTAAGAGACCTGGGGGATTGGTGAACGATTACAAATGGAGAGAATGTGAGAGTGAGAGATGTTAATGTTTGGGAAATGTTCATAGAGATTAAAATGGGGAAAGAAAAGATAAAGTAGGAGGGGAGAGATGGATAAAAAAGCATGTAATTGACTTACAAGTGGGATGGAAGAGACTGATGGGGGGTTATTCACTAAGGTACGAATTCTACTGTTGAATTTGCAAACAGCAAATTCCCATAGCAAACATGCGACAATTTTCTCAGGTTAAAATTGCTTCAATTTCCCCATAATAAAGTCACTACTGCCACAATATTCTCATTATAAAGAAGCGACTGCGACAGTAGCAGCCTATTGCGACTGTCTTTATCTGGCGAATTTGCACCTGTACGCAACAATTCAGACTTTAGTGAATAACCCCCTGAAATGGAGGAGAAAGATTGAGAACTGGAATTTAAATAAGATGATAATAAAATGGGAGAATAACACATTATAGGGTAAAAATGTATTAGAGAGAGTAAGGATGTACCTTGTCATTATACAATGATACAACCTTAAAATGGAGTTGTCTTAGCTGATGTAAGGGTTCGGTACCATGATGTAGAGGTGAAAGAGGTTGCTGGTAGAAACCACACTGAACTTGGCGCTAGCTGTCCTAGGGCGCGGAGTCTAAGGTACTCTCTGGTCTTCACCTTTAACCCCCGCAAGGGGGTACTGGACTCTGCTGCTGAGAGTACCCAGGTTGCGGCCCCTAAGTCAGCTGTTCAGTGGTGGTTATGAATACAGCCAAAGTACTGGACACTGGTACATGACTCTGATACAGGACTCTGGTACAGGCCACAGGACTCTGAAACAGATGGTTAACTCCTGCGTAGGCAGAACTAGAAATAACAGGTAATCACTTTAATGCTTTAGCTAATACTTCACTGAGCCCACAAAATACTATGGAACTTATATTTTAAATTTGGGCGCCTGGACTGGAGCGCGTCTGCCATATACTGTATAGGCAGAGAGGCAGGCGCGCTCCTGCCTCCGTACGCACCAGACGCGCGCCCCCGTGACGTCACAGCGGGCACGTCCCCTGACTGTGTGCTGAAAGTACTGGCAGTGCGCGGCATGCGCGCACTAGAAGAGGGGACACAGCACTGGAACGGACGCCGGTAAGTATTCCTTACAGCTGAAGGCTAAAATCATTCAGTTAAGACTGTAGTAAAAGAAGCAAACTCCCTGCTTCTATTCTGCTCCAATGCCCAACTTGAATCTCATCAATGTATATATATATCTGTACCAGTCATCATGGGTAAATATAAAATTGTACCAAATAAAATAAGCATTATTTAATTGAGGCATATACTAATGACAGCAATTAACTTTAGTGTGTTTCCTAGTAATGTATAACTGCATCTGTTGTTTGCATAACAAACAACATCTAGCTGCATTAACTATAAATAACTTATCTACTGACATCACTCTAGATGTAGCTGTGTAGATCTAGGTAAATCTAGATTTATAGTGGCTAAATAATATCTAGCTGCACCAGACACCATAAATCCTTATATAATAGTTCACTGTATAACATGTAAAAAAACACTTTACTGGGTAAGACGCAGAATATATAGCTACAGTAGGTACTCTTAATACCTCTTAGACCCATTCATACAGTATTCCATCATCAAAGAATAACAAAGTACAGAGAAACCTGCCTCGTCTCCCACGGTCCTGCTTCATAGCGTGATACTGTATGAAATCAGAAAAAATCTCCTGAAGAAAATCCAGCACTCCAAAGTGTTAAAAACAACGTTTAATGAAACTCCATTAAAACAGCGATGTCAGGCCTACGCGTTTCGCGCTTTGGCGCTTATTCATGGCAGTTAAAAGCATGTAATGGAAAAACTCAATATTTGTACTTACTGTTGATGAGGTCCGCGCCCCTTCGGTCATCGGTCTGATAAAATGCAGCTGCGGTAGCTACCGGGTACAAGCGTGAGGAATAACTCCACATGACGTGTAAAGTAAGCGCTTGTGTGTACTGCGCATGTCCCAATCGATCTGGAGCGCCGGCCCCACTGAATCGCGTCATTGCCTCATTACTTGGAGAAGGCATGCATAGTACTGGCAATAATACAGAAGAGTATGCCTCTTGCCAGTGCATGTAAAATAAGTTAGCAATGTACGCTAAAGACAGCAATAAGAAAACGAAAAAACGTGACTTTTTCGGATAATAGTGATAGCGATTTTGACGACTCTTCCTCCACATTTGGCTCTGTGAGTACCAGATCACCATCCCCTTTGGAACGGGAGGAACCCTGGAGAAACAGGGAAGGTACTGCTCACACACAATACAGAAGGAAAAGACGTCTAGATCCAGACGAGGGGGACGAAAAAGAAGAAGGAAGGGCCCAACAGCAACACAGATGGAATGCACGCAGACTTACGAGGAGTCACAACCAACTGTGATAAATTTGTCTAATAAGACTTTAACACAAGACGAACATCACTTGTTATCCAGGGGTTTAGGTTTCAGCCCCACCTATCATTTTAATCTCTTTAACACTTTGATTGATGTTAACAAGTTCATAAGGAAACTTACCTTGAAAAAACACTTTTTCAATGCTGAAATGGAGAATACTGGTAAGTTTCCTTTTGTTACTTTTGATAGTGGGGCTGTTGTTAAACCATCTGATGTGGTGGGAGACTTAAATAACTTTACTGATACTACTGCTATTAGGGATTTATCTGATTTAAATGCTGAGAGTAATGGTATGGTTACAAATGAAATTCAGACAACTAAGATTTTGAGACCCCGAATACCTCTCAGAACTAGATCAGATTTTTACCCTGTTAGCAGTAGACCTCCCTGTATCACCAAATATCAATATCTGGTTGAAGAGGCTTTATGTAAATTACATTATGAAACATCTCTTAAACGTACCAAGATTCAACACCTACAGTATATCAAAGCAATTACAGACAAATGAAGCAAAGCTTTGCATTTATAGTATATTAATGCAGTTGGTAAGGGAATCTCCAAATCCTTCTGAATTGTGCCTAATAATTGGAGGAGGTTTTACTGTAACATTTGTAAGCAACACATGCTGGGAGAGGCTTTGGGAAATGTATTTTAACTGCCATCTTTGCATTGTGGCACTGCACGGAGGCACAGGTAGGACCCTTTCAGAGA
>WMED01002475.1:0-13135 GCA_019650415.1 Pipa parva
TATAGCAGGGGTCAGCAACCTTTTGAGCTGAGAGAGTCATATACGTCCGGCTCTGCTCAGCCCTTTAGAATCCGGAGCCGCTGACATCATATGAGGCTCTGGATTGGCTATCAACCCTGAAGCGCAGTGACATCAGCAGCTCCAGATTGACTAGGAACCCAGAAGCCGGAGACACCAGCGGCTCCGGATTGGCTAGCAACCCAGAAGCGCTGAGAGAGCTTTCTTTCTACAGCACTTGCTAGCAATTAGCCGGCAGACTTAACAAGCGGTGCTTGCTTGTGAGCACCGTTCGTTACAGTCAATGAGCCATATGCAGCTATCAAAAGAGCCACATCTGGCTTAAGAGCCATAGGTTGCCGACCCCTGCTATATAGTGTTAAACAATATCGATATCGATAAATTTACCAAGTACTTCACCGCGATCAAATAAAAATCACATCTTGATAAATTGCTAGCAGCAAAATGACCCAAATCCCCCCAAATAATGGCGATAACGGTCAAAAACAGCGATTAATAAGGTTTCTCACTCTAGTAAAGATGGCCCTACATGTTTTGAGCTGCTGCACTTTATCAAGTATAGATCTTATAGGAGAAATAAAAGTTTGCACTGTCTAGGGATAATTCCAGATTAACCCAAATGGTAAGAAAGGTGATATAACACTTTACTATCAGAAAGTTAAAATACATCTGTATGCAGATTGGACTGAAGCAGGTAAACTTTTTCACAAAAAAGTCCAATGAATTTATATGTTTAGTGCCTTATCTCCTGCAACATTAACAGGATAAATTCATTATTGCCTATTACAAGCTATGGAAGTATGGCTACCCCAGTCTTTAACGATAATATTTTGGGGTCAAATACACTTTGCTGCTGGAGCAACTGTATTTTCATACCCTCTGTGGCATAAATGTAACGAAGATAATTAGATGCAACATAACCCTTAGGCTACATTCACACAGCACGTTTATGCAAATTCAGGCCAGCGTATTTTTGGGAGGCACTTTCCTATTGTACTTACCTGAGCACAGTGTAAACGCTCACTCAGCTCCAATCTGGCCACATTTCGAGTGCGGTGTATATAAGCTGGAAAAAATGTGACGGCCAGCGTTCCAGATGCAGAGTATGCGCGTCATATGCTAGTGTGGCCAGAACAAGGTAAGTACATAGGTTTACACTGCGAGCGTTTTTTGTTTTTATGCGCGGCGTATATACACATGAAAACACCAGTGTGAACCTAGCCCTAGAAGAAAGCTGAGGAGGATAAATTAATCAGCAATCATTTTGAATAAAATCAGATGTTAGGGCAAGTCTTAGCAGATCAGGCTAGGTTGGCACAGGGCAGGAAATGATTTGGAAACTTCATAATATCTTAGCTCCCCTCTGGCTGTTTGGCAGTTCTTTTAAAGGAGAACTAAAGTAAAATAATAAAAAACAAGTGTTAAAATACTTACCTTATACTGAGCCGAATGATTACAGTCACAGCATGCTTCCCCTGACGCTTCTTCACAGCGCGAAGCTCCACCCTCCCTGTTGCACCTCGGGTGTTTTAGGGCTTAAACATCATCACGTTCATTGCGGGGGCCAATGAGAACACTCCCACCAATGAGCATGATGATGTATGAGGTCGGGGAAGGATTAGAAGGAGCTGTGCACCAGCTTCTGTGTCAGCAAGTGCGCTGTACAGGAAGAGTCGGTTGCCGACAAATTACAGCACAACTCATGCTGTGACTGTAATTAATCGGCTCTGTATAAGGGAAGTATTTTAACACTTCTTTTTTAATTTTTGACTTTGGGTCTCCTTTAAATAATTTCTGCTACGGGGTGGTGCCATGTACTGAGCCAGCAGATTGTTTCTTTTTTTAACCAGTAGAAGTGTAGAACAAGTGTACAGGAAATTGTAAGGATATAGTGCAGTAATCAGTGCGGTATGGATTGGCTCCGAACATTTTATAAATAAGACATTTTTAAACCTGATGAAAATTAACATTTGTATTGTTAGTCCATACAGCATTCTGAAAAAATCCTTACTTCTATCAAGCCACCTTCATTGTGGTGGACTCAGTGAAGATGGTTGCATAATGCTAGACAAATACAAACTGTCCCTTTTTTTCAAAGACTTGTTATTAATACAAGTATTTGTTTTCTGCACTGAGTATGAACACAGTCCCTGGACAAAATTACAACTACAGAAACGTCAACTTCATGTACTCAACACATATCAATAATAACAGACACACAAACGCAGACTGATGTGATTGAATTTTTTTTTAAAGAATTGTCTGATGATTCTTTAGTTTTGTATCAATATATTCAATCCAGTTTATATAACTTGTTTATGTATTCATTGATACAATTCAGTAATTCACATCTCAGGCTTAGAAGCAAAAACAATGAAAAAGTAAATTTATTCTATTAAATTCAAGATGACAAGAAAATATCTGCAAGGCCCTCATGCTGAGATCACAGCACTGATGAGTTGCAATCTATATTGAATGTGACTGGCTGGTGAATTATTTATTACAACATAAACTTTCTAAAGGAAACTTAAAGTAACTATATACAGGTTGATAGAGTGATCAGGTGCAGCTCGAACACAGTAATCAAGCCAACCCTGAAGTGGATGTGAGAATGGGTAAATAGAAAGTGGAATGAAGATGTTGGATTCCTGAGTTTATGGGGGGTTATTCTGTAAAGTCCAAATTGTTGTGTAAAGATGTGAATTCACCAGCTAAATACAGTCGCAATAGACTGCTACTGTTGCAGTCGTTTCTTTATAATGAGAATATTGTCACAGTCATGACTTTACTATGGAAATATTGTTGTAGTGGTGACTTTACAATGGGAGAAATTTTCACAGTCGTGGATTTGTTATAGGAATCCACTGTTTGTGAATTCAACTTTAGAGAATAACCCCCTCTCCTACTCCTTCTTCTAGTTCAGCAATGACATATAAGTTATCCTTTCATTTTTTTTTGTATAATAAAAAACTCAAACAAGTATATTTCATGACATGTTTCAATGGGCCGTCAAACTGTTTTACAATGAAAAATAACACAAGACTTATATACTACAGGGGCTACACATATAAATAATAAATCATTTATTTTTGTTTTGTTGTTGCAAGCAGTGCATTTGCTATTTTTGTCTTGGTGAAATATACTGTTAGTATAACATAAACATTTGCATACCAGAAAATAATTCCGTATTCAGGGACTAAAGTGTATTACTAAATAGAGAACATAGGATTAAAAAGTGGTGAGAATCATGGCATTGGTTAAAAAAAAAAAAATTCAAGAAAAGAAAGAAAAAAAGATTGATGAAAATGTTTCTCCCTATCTTTATCAATAAATATTGATCAGTTGAAACATTTTTCAGTGGTTTTCTATGAGGGTCCCTTCCATTACAGATCAACCCTTTTTGATGGAAAATCATTCTGGAGTTTGGCTGAGTGACAGGACCAACTCCAAAGAGAATAATGTTGTTATTTTTTTGCCAGTCTGTGGGAGGAGAATAATAAAATAATAGTAATAATAAAATGATCTTAGAACAGCTTAGTAAATAGGAGAAAACAGCAGTTACTTAAAAATAGGATATATTTGATTTTATTTCTCTCTAATCCACACAACAGACTTTGCAAAATGCTTCTAAAGGTCTAGTAATACATATATTTTTTACAAAGGCAATAACTTCTTTAAACTGTTTATGACCTGTGTGAACCGTGTTCTTTTTATAATGATAATAATCATTATTATAGCTAAATTATATTATTAGTCTATAATTTCCAAATGTATAGTAAAGCAGATATTGCATGGAATTCTGTTTTTGTATGGTATGAATGAAAATAAACTGTGTTTAGGCTTATAAATGAAGTGCTTCAGAGCTTTAATTAACAATGTATATTCTATATTTGTAACTTGTAACTAATGTATAAACCCAAATAAATCACTACTTTTTTTTTCCCTGTGAAATATATTGAGTCCGGTATAGTTTATGGCTAAATTATTTATTTAGTGCCACACCGATCAAAATGCTCTGTTACCTTTGTCCAAACAGACACATTTTCTAGTATCCATCACAATGGGATTTGACAGCCAAATAGTGTGTTCTAATTTCCAAGAGATTTCTGTTGAATGCAAAGTAAATCTTGTTTAGCCCTTTTAAGGGGGTTTGACATTTTCTGGTTTCTAAGTTGTGTCTGCGAGACATGATAAGGTTATATTTTGCACTCAGTGGTGATATCCCATTTTGTACTGCTTGGTGGGCTAATAGTTTGATTTTTCTTACTCGCTAAGGCTGAAGAAATAATTATTCCAAATTAAAGATAGCATTTGTTATACTTTTAATAAAACAGATGGATAAGCTCTAAAGAGTATAGAGAAGCCTAAATTTTGCAGCTTTACTTTGTATAAACCCCTAGGCAGTCACTAAGGGGGTAATTCACCATAGTGCGAAGTGAGGTTAGTAAATTTAAACAAAAAAGAAACCCACCCATCTCTGTTACCCTCCCCCCACTGTGTTTGGGGATATTGTTCACAGGCGAGGGAGTCTACCCCATGTTGGACTATGTCGGATTACACTTGACCAGCATGAACAGATAACAGTTCATCACTTGTACTATGTAAAGGGAAAAGAGACTCTGGAACTGATTAATAATAAGAACTATAATATATTTTTCTAACAAGCTACCAAAGGGTAAGGATCCAATCTTAGATTTCCCACTTCTATATACATCTATGTCTTGCACAGGGTTGAAGAATTGAGTGAAGTGTACTACTGTATTATCTTTATAATGTAAAAAATTCCATTGGATTCATTGGTAGTATAATGAGAGGAATGAATGAGAGGAATGTTCCATATTGCCCTATCCTGTGTACAACATTGGCATATAAGGTCCAAAAAAATCATGCATTTGGATTTACAACTCTGCACAAAGAGCAGAAGAAAAAGGGGTTCATCAGACCCTCTCCATGATGCACTGAATAAAGATGGGCTTCACTGAGTGAGGTTACATTTTTAACTGATTTGTTGCTGTACACTTGTTTAGTAACTTAACAGTATTCACAGCATTTATAGGAACTAAGTTGTTGCCTTGGTAAACAGATTATATTTTTTTATATTTCTTTTTTCCAAACTTTCAGATAAGATAATAGGTTGTAAACTATCCAAACTACTTAAAACTAATGATCTCAGAATCTGCAAAACCATTTTGATCATATCTAGAACAGATAATAATCATTATGTACTAGATTAATAGATATTTTATAATATACATAAATCTCCTCTACCAAATATAAATCTGCCAAAATATAGTCATAGAAAATTGATCTCATTAGTTTTCAATGACCTTTTGCGTTAGTGCCAATCAAGGACAAATTTCTGAGAATAAAATGTAGCTGTGATTATCTTGATTACCCTACCTTAAGTGATATAATTTATTAATTCACTGATTTACATAAAGACATTAATGTATAGAATTAGCAGAGCTGGCTTTTGTCTTTAAACACTGTGTGATAAGATTAATTTTGCAGCATATCAACACAATCAGTAAAGATAACTCCAGATAACATGCAGTCCTGGGCCAAATGCTTTTAACACATTGGGATTGAGATATGTTGAGGCATTGTTAAGGCACTTTAAAGAATTTGACAAAATCAACCCTGATGTATATGTATAAAACACAAAATTGAAATAGACGCTTCTCTCCCAAATAAAATTCAAAACATTGAAAAGACCACATAATATATTTGCCTAAAGAAGCAGAATATTCAGTTCAATAAAAAAATATTGACAAGTAAGTATACATTAATAGTAGTAGAGCTTATTTATAGATTGATAAATATTTACTTGTCTGATGTTATGTTGAATGACAAATGCAGCATTTTTTCAAGTTTCAGACTCACCATATATAATACAAAGCAGGGTTGTTGCAGCATTTGCAAATGATGATGCTCTTAATGCAAAAACTCTGTAATTGAAGTGTGGTACTAGTAGTACAACTGATTGGTAAATACAACTAATAATTATTTCTTTCCCAATACAACTTTATACTGGTTCCATTATTAGTTTATGAAAAGCCCTAATGCTACAAAAATAAATGTTACCCATATCACTAATAGGATCTATCAAGGTGGGTATCAATAATTTATGCTATTAGATCATTGGCTTTGTACGAACAAATTACCATGCATATTATTTTCCATAAAAGTATCTGGACTATTGCCTTTCTGTGTAGTTAATACTACACATTGAGGAGCATGTTGCTTTTATTGTATTTTGATATTGGCTTTTACTGTATTTCTTGTGGAGACATTTTTTTTCATTGTCTTCCTAATTTTACTTTCTGTCACTCAAGTCAACTTGTAATGTCTTATTGAAATAATTACTGGTATGTAAAGGCATACATTTTTCAGGGCATTTAGGATCCTCAAATGTTTTGTTACCTTATAATTTACACTATATATACTATATATATTTATATATATATATATATATATATAAGGAGCAATTGCCTATGAACTAATGAGCTGATCTAATGTAAATAATATATAGTAGGTAAACATTTTGGAAGGGCATCTTCCTTAAAAAATAAACACTCCAATCAATGGTAATTACATAATTAGACAATTAACTATTCTGTTTCTGAGATCACCATGTGGTTTTTACTTTAAAAAATTATGTTCAGTTTGAATGAGTGTGTCAGGAGTAACACTCAGAAGTCTCTCCATCTCACTCTCTCAATGGTTTGGCATCAGCACCAGACTCAGTTGTTGTCATCTATCTCGTCATGCATGCGCAACAATTGCAGTCAACGTCATCCAAATGCATGCCTTTCACCGTTGATCATCACGTATGTGCAAAATTCATGACTGACATCATTACGCTATGGTCCTGCCATCTTGGCCTTTTAATACAAGCAGTTCTTAGCCTCTGCCATGTAATAGGACTTCTTATGTTGTTTCTGGGTGTGATATTTGACTTTCTGTGTACCTGACCTTGGCCTGTTCTCTGGATTTTGTTTATCTTCTTGCCCTGACCGTTGCCTTGGATTTCTCACCTATTCTCATTTGCCACTTGCCTGGACCACTGCTTGATCTAGGACTACAGTTTCTCCTCTTCCTCATTTATCTGCCTTACCACCAATGGACAGCTATCCTAGGGGACATGACCTGGAAGCTTCCCTGCAGCAAGGGCCATACTCCCTTGTG
This sequence comes from Pipa parva, assembly GCA_019650415.1. Taxonomy (NCBI): domain Eukaryota; kingdom Metazoa; phylum Chordata; class Amphibia; order Anura; family Pipidae; genus Pipa; species Pipa parva. Next base: position 7,207 of record WMED01002475.1, read on the forward strand.
GGAGTTAAGGGTGAAGACCAGGAGTTCCTTAGATTCTATACCCTAGGACTAGATAGTGCCAAGTCTGCTGTGGTATAGTGCTGTTACTCTGCTGTATGGGTATCCTGGCAAAGCATTAGGAGTTTAGAGTAGGAACATAAAAAATAGTGTAATCCACAAGATGTCCCTCAGAGAAACATCTGTCTTCAGAGTATTTCAGTTTCAAGGAATACATTGTTTAATTTTTGTTTGAGTTAGCTAGTATTTCCAGAATACAATTTCTATATTGAAGAGGAAGGGAATGCTCAATCCAAATGAATATTCAAAACAGTGAAAAAGAAAAAGTGGAAAAACTTACTCGGTGCCAGGGAAGAAAGGCCCAATGCAGCATAAATGGAAAAAACAGTTCCCGGCACTCACAGAATAAAAACAATGATTTTTATTCAAACATCTTTAAAAGCAAGATCCAAATGAAAGGATAAAAACATATAGATGTTACAATGGCGCCCCCTTCTAATTTCAATTTCTATATGCCATCTTATTTTTGCTGACAATACGTTCTACGTAACTTTATACAGTATGTATGGGCAGCGGGAATAGCAAATCTAGTTAGAGATATGCTTATCCTGTACTATATTGCCAGGGTTGTGATATGGGTCATCTATATGATAAACAAGGTTCTTTGAGTATAAAAATTGAGTTTTGAAACTTGTTTTTACCACTACTACAGTAATGATCACACAGCTGTGTTTTCCCTGGGTTTTGGAGACTCATTGCTACAGAATTGTTTCATAATTCTTCCAGGAGATCTGAAGTAAACCATTTAATTTAACAATGAATGGTTATAAACATTGCTTGATATTGATGAGTTTCATAAATTAACAGTTTCAGAGTAGATGCTTACATAATAAAAAGGAAAAAAACAAACAAATAACACTATAAAAAAGGAGAGGGAGTCATGTAAAAGAATAAAGATCTGGGGAAAATGCTATCACTTTAATGCCAATAGTGATAAAAATGAGTTTGCCAGAAAATAATCAGTTTCATGAAGGTGAATACTCTCCCAAATCTCTGACAGTCCAAGGGATTATCTCATTTGAATCCTGTATTTGTTTTTTTTAATCTGTTGTGTGTGCTGATTTTAGCTGTTTAGATTTTTTGTTGCTGGTAAATTATTTCTTTATTTTTGTGTTTGGCTTTTGTTTGTTTACTGGTTGCTTGTCGTTTTAACAACTGTATTGCTGATTAGAAGGATTTCTTAAGGCTTTCACTTTAAACATTGTGCAATGACCATAGAAGGACACTAGATGTCAGCAGTGTTTATTTTGTGTTTTGTTTTTAATTTTTATAAGCAATGAAAACCCCAAACCCCTGTGTAACTTAACATATATATTGGAATCACTTTAATAAATCAGCTAAAGAAAGAGCAATTTTCTCCTCTTTACTAGAATATTCTTGGTTACAGTCCTGAGGCTTAATAATCGAGGAAATAATTACTCTACTTATTTTCTGTTATTGTAGAAAAAATGTGACATATTTACAAAGTAAGGGTGAAAAATAAAAAATCCTCATCAATTTCAGGTTATAAGGAAAAAGTTAAAATAACTCTTATGTTACCATTGTTAGTTGAGAGGAAAAAAAAGAAATTAAAACTTTTAAAACATTTGATTTAACATAGGAAAAAAATATTCCCTAGTGATGATTGTGCTGGACCAACATGCTACTAAACATGATTAAAAAAAACAAAAACCCCTAATGGCATGTTTATTTCAATAACTATCCAAACTATCCATTTATTAAATAAAACAATTCCAGTGGATGACTTTTCCACAAATTCATAAACCTTAGAGTAAAGAACCCCTTTTGCAGGAGTAGATTATGGTGCTTAGTCATCAAACTGAGAATTGAACTGTCAAAGTGAATTATCGTCACTTTGGTTTTGATTCTCTTTTCCTTATTCAGTAATCAGAGTATTCTCTGTTTACAGAATGCAAACAGCAACAGATGCCATCTCTTGTGTAGCACAGCATAGTCAGTCAGACAGTAGCAGCCCTGCCATCAACCCCATAATGCATTACTTTATTCTGGTGAAGTAAAATTGGTGAATACAAGTTTGCCTTGTCAAATTTGCTACTTTGACAGACTTTGTGTAAGGCGCCAGTCATGGGACTTCAACCTTACAGGGTTTGCCACTAGAGGGATTATTTTCCTGTCTTTACTGTTTTGAGCTTGACTCCATGATGTACATGCCTCTTGCCGAATTGGGGTTTGGATTCAGCCAGTCAGAGAGTCTAAGTTTCGCCAGTCTCAGCAAGTGTTCCTGTATACTGTATAAGGATGCCAGTTTTGCTCTGACCTTGCCTGGGGTGTTACACTTCTGTAGTCCTGGTTGTGGTTTTGAACTGTATTCTCTTGCAAGAGCTCATTTTCTTGTGCTTCTAGAGTACCTGTTGCAGTCCTGCATTGACCCCAGGTTTCCAGTTTGCTGTTGTGTTCATGGCCTTGTTTCTTTGGTGATCTAGATTCCAGAGTTACCTGTCTCAGATACAGTTCGGCAGTTCCAGTGAAGTTCTGCTGTTCCTGTGGATTAGTGAGCCCTGCTTCACTCCCAGTTTCTTGTCTGTTTCTGTCCTGTTTATGCTGGGAATCCTATAATCTGCACCTATAGCTGCCTTTCTTCCCTGTGGGCCACAACCCGTGACCATCCCACTGCAAAATCCAAGCTCCTTTGTGGGAACTGCTGACCAATACTGGTGGGCTGGTGTTCAGTAGACTCTGCATTCCAGTTAAGGCTTGTACCAACTTTTTCCTGTCGGTGGATCCACTATACTTCCAAAGTCATAACACTTTGAAGCTTGATGAATAGGTGAATCACCTGTTTGTGCACACACAAAGTGATACAAAAGAGCTCTGTATGTTCGCAAGCCTGTTGTAAACATCTGAATTGGTTGTGAATACTCCATATCAAAAAGTTTGCCAAATATACAAGATCTGGAAGTGGTGAATGAATGTGAATTCAGACCTTTACTCGATTGTTTGGACTTTTATAAATAAGCTCTATATCGTTTTTCTTCTAGCCTTAGAGGGTGCCCACATGTCTTTCTCTTGTGTTGTCCTAAAAGTTATTAGCTCATTAAAATATTTCCAACATAATTTTATTATATAAGATGATCATGTCACCCCTTCTTTACTTTTTCTTAAGGCAAATTGTAGTTACTATATAATAATAAAAAAAAAAGTTGTAAATATTTATTGTCGATAGGGAAAACTAAACCATTACCTCTTAAAATATATTACATACTCAAAAAAAAAAGAACACTGTCCACTGCTGTACAGCTAAGTTCTTATATTCACACTGATAAAATGATTTTCCTAATTATGCTCTGTTCAGTTCTGCACAGCATTTTCCTTCAAGTTTTAAATGATCTCTAAAGAGCCATGAATATAGGTTTTAAACATTCACAATACACACTTAATAGTAATCCATAAGATTAAAGTGTTTCACAGCAAAAAAGAGATTGCTATGGCAACAGACACTCTACAATTTTGGGTTACAATATTGCTTAAGGTTGTTCTTTTGTGCATGTGAATATAAGCCTATACTTAGTATGCAAGTTTGCACAGTTCTGGGGTAAACATTTTATTTTTCATAACCTGAAATTATAATTATATTATTTGAAATATAATAAAACAAATTAAAATTAGTTTAAATATTCAGTCCTCGTATTTTTATTTTTATTTTTTTTTACAAAAGTAGTCAGACAAATTATTTAGAATTTCTCTCTCTTTATTTGTACTAAATGCAATTAAAAAAAAAAAATCAGCAATATAGGAAAAAGGTTCTGGGGCAACAAAAGAAACATTGAAGATATAGAAATATAAATGTATTGTATATAATGAGAATCCTTGATGGTTGTCACAGCTGCTACCGTTAATCTTTTCAGTGTAATAGAAATATATATGATGCCTTGCCTGCTGGGATATTTCCTGCTGCAGTTAGAAGGTATTCAAACCACCTAATACTATTCCTAGAAATTGTCCATTGTGGGTGTTTTTATTTTAAATATGTACAAAAAAATTAAGGAAACACAGATGTGAAGATTATTTGATCTTGAATGATATGTGGAATATAGTATATATATATATATATATATATATATATATATATATATATATATATAAGCAAAAAAGTTGGCACGCACTCCTGCTTTGCTTTTGCTTTTGTTTGTTTGGTTGTTTTGGGACAGCACCCGGGCATATTATTGTTTAAGGAGGCGTGCTTGGATATTTTGCTATATATATATATATATATATATATATATATATATAGTAATATCTTTACAGTGCTCTTCAATAAAATTCCATTTCATTAATAATTAAAAAATAATTACAAATTTATACTAGTTGACCAAACATGCAGATCTATACTGAGTACTCTACAACATACTGTACATATAGAACTGTATATAATATATTTATATATCCATATACTGTATAATACCTGTATATAATATATATATACCCATTCAGTCTACTACTGTTCCCAACATGGAGTACAAAGTAAGGCAGGTGAGGACTGAGAAGGTTATTCTTTAGAGTCCAAATTGTTGCATAAAGGTGTGAATATGCCAGTTAAAGACAGTTGCAATAGACTGCTACTGTCGCAGTCGCATTTTTATAATGGGAATATTGTTGCAGTCGCAACTTTTAAAATTGTCGCAGTCGTGACTTTACAATGGGAGAATTGTTGCAATCGCTGATTTGCTATGGGAATCCGCTGTTTGAGAATTCAGACTTTAGAGAATAACCCCCTAACGCTGCTACATGTTGCACGTACCAGGGCTTAGTAAACACAGTCATGTGAAACTTTTCTCTTGCAGTATATTGTTTCATCACAGGGAACCTGGATATGCACAGTTTTCACTGCTGATTGCAGACTTTCCCCCTTGGGTTACATTTTATTATTACTTGTTTAAATGGTTGTTCAATGAAAACAAATTACATTAAAAGTGTGTAAATGAGGTGCCAATAAATTGTGATGTTTTCCCAATTATAGAATAATTTATAGCCTAGTAAGCCATAGTATCTAATACAATATTTGTGCTCTTTATTATATATGCAAAAACCTCTCAAAAATCTGTTGAATTTAGATTCATATAATCTCAAGAAAGACTTTGGCAGCTTTAGTAATAAATTTCAAATTATATTTCCCCCTTTTAACTAGAAAGAGCTATAAAACTATATAGAGTGAATGGCACCGTGTATTCTAACACAATGTCCTTCTGTAGTTGATCAATATTTGTTTGGTTTGTAGGTGTGGTTACAGAAAATAATAGCTTAGATTGGGAAATAATCAACCTGGTTACAATTGCTGCAACTCACTGCTGTGCCAATTCCATTGTCACACATGTCCTAGGACATATTCTACACTATATGACCATTTCTTCATGCATTTTGTACTTTATTACAACTGGGTATGTCTGATGGCATTTTTTACTGGGGGGCATTTGCACTGTATATGTGTGAGGTTTAGTATTTACTGGACCTTGCTCCAGCGTCTCTCTGCCTCCGGCACTGGGAAGCGCCATGCTTCTTCTTCGTGACCTCGCTCATGTACACTGTCAATAGCGCGCACGGCATGGTCACGTGGTTCTTCTGCATTTTAGCTGCGGTCATGTGACAGGCTCCTTTTTTATTTAAGGGAGCCTGTCAGTTTGTTCTGCACCCGAATATAAAGTACTTTTGTGTTAGTACTTGGTTCTAGGCCTCTATTAAAACCTTAGTTTATTAGTTTTACATGCTTGCCTGCCTGTCTACCTGCCTGCCTTCCTGCCTGTCTACCTGCCTGCCTGTCCACCTGCCTGCCTGTCTACCTGCCTTCCTGCCTGCCTGCCTGCCTGTCTACCTGCCTGCCTGCCTGTCTACCTGCCTGCCTGTCTACCTGCCTTCC
>WMED01002475.1:13145-24202 GCA_019650415.1 Pipa parva
CTGTCTACCTGCCTGCCTGCCTGCCTGTCTAACTGCCTGCCTGCCTTCCTGCCTGTCTACCTGCCTGCCTGTCTACCTGCCTGCCTGCCTTCCTGCCTGTTTGGTAATCAGTTAAGGTGACTCAGTTGTAGTTCTGCCAGTTGACAATTAGTTCCGCTATTGTTATTTTCTTCCACCAGCGAACAGTTACCTCTGGGATTGCGACCTGGGCATCATAGCAGCGAAGTCCTAGCTTCCTTGCGGGAGCTCTAGGTGAAAACCTACGGCGTCTTAGACTCTGCTCCCTGGTGGTAGCTAGCGCCAGTTCGCTGTGGGGAATACTCCGGATTTGCCATCTCCTATTCCTCCTTCAGGTAATCCTGACAATATGGGGTTAAGTATCCATTGCTTGTGCCTGAGAAACCAGTTTCACGCAGGGCTGCTGTATTGTTTTTGGTTACTAGATGAAGCATTTATGACACAGAATTATTAGGTGTTTGTTGCTCACCTTGCTACACTTTCAAAATTGCCATTCACATACTATATCAACAGTTTTGTCAGACTCCAGTTACCTTCCCACTATGGTTTTTTTTTTTACACCTAAGTACAGGGAGAACATGGAAATTCTATGCAGACACTGTCAAGTGGAATTAAATCTAGGTAACCAACAGGGCAAGACGACTGTGGTAAACACTGAAGCAGAGATACATTGTTAATAATTAGTACTGAAATGTGTAAAGTATACTAAACTTCAGTTATATGAGTTATTTCAGAATATATCATTGTGAATTTATATAACTTTACAAACCTAAATTCAAGTACTATATGGAAATTGTTCCATTATCATACTAACAGTTACAAAAATGGTCTCCAAGATAGTAGTCATTAACAGCCAATCATCAATTAGCTTTTATTGTGTGATATAGTGAAAGAAAATGTCAGATTGGCTGATGCTATGGTTACTGGGCCTAGAATAATATTACACCTTTATTAGTAAAGACATCCCTATATGCTTTGTTCTCATAATAAATTATGATATATTTATCTGACAATAAAAAAATATTTTCCACATCCTGTATAATATATTAATTATATTTACTTGTTTATACAAATTTATACATGTAGAGAAAAATCTATAGATTTCTAATTTAATATTTACAAAACAAACATTTCTTTCAGTATTTCTGTATTGCCATAATGCGCATTTGCAAAAAAGAGTATACTGTACTTTATAAATCTAGCTTCATTATTCTTTTTCCATAAGATGCCACATTGAATCAAAGTTTACATTTCAAACTGGTTATATGTCAGTTTGAGTTGTAATCACTGTGAATGTTATTTGATGAAAAGGAAGACAACACATGATGTACCAAGGTCATTGTACATTTCAAGCCAATATCTTTAGGTCACCAACCCCAAACTATATTTCCAGCTATGTCTTTTGTGTCGTAATGCAATCTTCAGGACTTACTATACATAGATATTTTAAAAGCAATGTATTTATAATCTTTGTGACATCTTTACTAATAAATATACTTTGTTTTCAAAAGAAATAAGAATGAAAACTCTATTTTCTTCCTATCTACAATACATTTATTAACTTTTCTGAAAATGCAGTAGCTGTTCTACAGAAGAATCCCAGTGGATTAAGTAAATGCATGGACAGCATTACTGTATCCTTGTTTTTTTGGACGCATCCACCCGAAAAGATTTTAATTGATTTAAAGATGTCATAGCAACTGTGAAGAGACAGGTGGTTAAAAACTTATCATACTCGCCATATATTGTTGAGAAATATTTCACAATGAAATATGATAATAAAGCTTCTGTACTTTTCCATCTCATGTATTTTACAGATAAGTTAGTAGTGTACAAAGTGGTCTGATACAGCAAGACACAAAATCAGTAAACTTTATAGATATCATTAAATCCTGTACTCTGCAACAAGCAGATACATTGAGTACAGTAAGTTGATACATTATTACAGAAGATTTTCTGTTTTGAGAAAGTGTGTTGTTCACAAGGCTTTTTGCATGTGAAATTTATGCAGAATGAAGGAAAAGTGGTGGACTTGAAGGTTGAATGTCTTTCTTTGTTCATTCTAGAATCCTGTACTGAGCAGCACTGTCCCGAGCAGGACTGTACCGAGCAGGACTGTACCGAGCAGGATTGTACCGAGCAGGACTGTACCGAGCAGGACTGTACCGAGCAGGATTGTACCGAGCAGCAATGTACCGAGCAGGACTGTACCGAGCAAGACTGTACCGAGCAAGACTGTACCGAGCAGGACTGTACCGAGCAGGACTGTACCGAGCAAGACTGTACCGAGCAGCAATGTACCGAGCAAGACTGTACCAAGCAGGATTGTACCGAGCAGGACTGTACCGAGCAGGATTGTACCGAGCAGGACTGTACCGAGCAGGAATGTATTGAGGAGAACTGCAAGTTGAATTCATTTTACATCATGATCTGGGTATCTTTTGCAACAATGAAAACTTTTGTTGAGAAGAAATAGTCTAAAAATCTTGATTAGTTACTAAAGACTGTGTGGATTTAGACGAGTTTAAATAGTTCGTCATTTGAACATGTTGTTATGTTGTAGATATATCAGATATGTATATACTGTATGTATTCAAATGATACATAAGACACAACGTGAAAACTGATTTTCAGAATTAAATTGGATTTTTTTTCTGTTTCTGTTCTATTAGGTGATCAATTTTGGATCACTGATTCAGAATTGTGTAAGAATCACATGTAGACTTCATATTATATCATCAGGTGAATCAATTTTCTCCTCTCAGTTTTAATGTGATTATGTCATAAAAGCAAGAGACACCGGTCAAAAATGAATAAACTTGTAAAGACCCGATTTCGTCTTTTTGAGTTTATTCCTGCGAGATTATCAATCTTGATGATCCCGTAAGTTTATCCTGCGAATTTATCCATTTAGTTTTTTCAACTGGATTTTCCACTGAAAAGGTAGACTTTACATTAATAGCATGGCTACCTTTTCAGCGAAAAATCTGATCGAAAAGTTTCTATTGGTAAGTATCGATCGAAAAAAATCTATTGATATTTACTGTGAGAAACAGTAAAACTGGAAAAGACTAAGGCCCTAATTCACCATTGTGCGAAGTGAGCCGCGAAGTGTTTGGCTCACTTTGCACATGGTGTTATGCGCATGCTGATGTCCTGCACGCAGACATCAGCATGCGCATTAAAGGGATTCCCCTCCCGGCGAGAACGCTCGAGTCTCCTCGCCGGGAGGGAAATCCCTTTAATGCGCCCGCTGATGTCCGCGTGCAGAACATCAGCGGGCGCATAATACCATTTGCGAAGTGAGCCGAACGCTTCACAGCTCACTTCGCACAATGGTGAATTAGGGCCTAAATCAGGTTTTTATGAGTTTGTTAAATTTTGCTCATAATCTCCAAATTATTCTTTATTTGTGTACAAGGCAAATCATTCTGCTTCTACCTGTATTTGATAGTGTGACAGTGCAGACATATGAAGCACGGCTATGTTAATGCAAAATATAGTCTGCATGCATGGCAGTGCTTGGTAACCTAATTTACATAACAAACCTAGACAGCAGAAAATCTTAAAAAGCAGAGAATTTAACAGGTAGAATGCAAACAATATAGATATAGATATAGATGTATTTATTATGAATGTACTACTATGAATTCATTTTAGCTGGTATGTGCCCATATTAATGTCAGACTCACCATATTTTCATTGAAGAAAGTACTTGCAGATATCCTATTTTCCTTTAATTACACACGCATCCATATGTGAGGATGGTGAAATATTGTTTAAAAATTGTTAGATTAAATTGAATATATTGAGTATATTACTTTTAGTGCTGATACATAATCACTATTTAATTAAAAAAAAACAGTCATACCAAAATTCAGCCCCTGCTGTACAAGAATATTTGTTGTTTGATGAAAAGAAGGTTTTGCTAAAAATAGCTGAAAGAACTTCCAAGATAAGAAACATTCTGTAAAAACACTTTGCTCTGCAAGCACCAACCAGAATCCTGCCCCCAGCCTCACACTCTAGCCTTTGTGTTTCATAAGTGGAGGTTTACATCCGTAATCACTGATTTTTCTGCAGAGCTATAGATCGTGTGCTTAATCAGGCATGTCAGCACATCTGGGACTGAACAATCAGCCTTCAGGCCCAGGTTTGCTGTTACCGGATCCATAGATTGGTGTGTCCTGGCTTTGTAATAAACTGATTCTGCATTTCGAATACTATGCAGAATGTACTCACACTACTATAATGTAATAAGAAACCTATGGGTATTTTTATAGCAGATTGGTAGATTAGTAAAAATTACTGTATGAATATGCTGATAGTTACTTAAGTATTTTAGTCATCACTGTTATATTTCTTTTCTAAGGAAGGAATTTACAACTCTAGATTCAGCTTGAGTTTAAGCATCCGTATGACAATGTACATGAGACTATGATAACTTCTACATGTCCAGATTTGAGCTCAGTGTATTCATACTCATTACAAATCCAAGTACGTTTGTGAAAGTACAAAAGAAATAAAAGTAACATTACAATAGTAAGATAGTTTTACTATTAATAATAGTGTTAAATCGACTAAGAGGGATATCTCAACGTTTCAATTCGTTTCTCCATGTGTCAATGCTTTTTTATTTCACTGGACTTTTCAATTCTGTTGATTTATATAGGCTCAAAAAGAAATTATTGATATCAAAAAAGATTGATAAAGATAAAATATTGATCGTTTGAAACTGGGACACTGCAGTGCTTTTATTAGTGAGGTTCACCTTCCATTTCATGTAAACATCAATATTTGTTTTTTCAGTGGGAAAACTAATTTGATTGTGGCTGAGCCACAAGACCATCTCCATAGGTAACAGTGGTTGTTTCTGGCCAACCTAAAGTAGGCAAACACTTTTGGTTGGAAAAATTCAACTTAGCTTTATAAATATCCTGTGATGTTGATACATTATGGATATTTCATTAGTTTTAACAGGCTGAAAGACTTTTCAATTTATATAAATTTCCCCATAAATTTTGGCTGTAGGTTTTTCCCTCTTTCTAAAGAAAAAATACAAACAGTACTATCTGTACATTCTTCTTTCTGACAGATAATTATGACTGTAATTTGAAGTGTCCGTTTTATGCAGAAATGATATAGTTCTGTATGTATACACCCAAACAATCTGAACACACAGTAGCACAGGAAAACCGTGATACATGTTAGAATACATTCTACCTTTCTTACACACATTAGGGGACACAAAGGTGCAAGCAAGTGTAGCAGTGCAGATTTTGTTAAACTCTTTAAAGTAGATTTTTTAATTTGACAACTCATCAACATACTGGAGTTAACAGCAAAAAAGTCCAAAAACAAAGCAAAACAGAATTGGTTTGACATTTTTCCATTTTTTGACCATTTTGCTTGTTTAGCAGATCTTTACCCCCCTCATATCTCAACATTTTATTTTACTGATATGTCATACCCCGAGTTGCCAGATTCGGGCAGTGGGGTGGCTCAGTGGTTAGCACTGCTGCTCCATCTAAATGGAGTTTTATGTTCTCCCCATACTTGCATGGGTTTCCTTTGGAGAATCTGGTTACCTCCCACAATCCAAGAAGCATACTACTATTTCACTTAATAGGGAAATTAAATTGTCAGCTCCATAGTGCAGGGACTGATGTGAATAATGAATCTCTGTAAAGCGCTATGTAATATATCAGTGCTATATAAATTAATCAATACAATAGAATACAATACCCTATTGATATTTAACAAACTCTCTCACAGATTTTAATGCAGCCAATTTCCAGTTTACTGTTTGCCACTCCAGATCAGTATCACAAAACAGCCAGAACCATCTGAAAATGAAAAAACCTTTTTAAGCAGTGCAGCAACACAATCAGACTCCAGGGATTATGAACCTCATATTTTATTTTACGATGTAAAAATTTCAGGTTTGTGGATTGTATTGTACAAAGGACCCCTTACCATTTATACAAGCAGGGGTGGGGGGGGGGTCTTAGGACAAGGGGAAACACAGTTTGTTGCATAACTTGAAAAGTTAAGTTAATGGGTGAGAGACCTTATGTAGAGGCATGACCTGACTTTGGATTACACTTAATGTCCCTTAACCCTGCCTGCACGTAGGAGTTTATTACACATACCCCATCTGTAACTGCATTGCTAAATTTATGTTGGGATGCAGAAGGTGAACTTAATTTTGGACACTGCAACTTGTTTTTTTCTATCTTTTTCTCAAAAAATACTTGAAAATAGGAATGCTGCACGTGAGTCTTTAGGGGGGAAATAGAGGACACTATAGTGCAGATATCATTGTCACCAAGCGAGTTCTAATATACATAGTTGTACTCACTAGATTCCTTAAAAGATAAAGAGTGGATTCTTTTAAGGTATAATCCTAACCTTTCTTGACATCTAGTTGTCACTTAAATGATTTTCAATCGCATCAGTCTCCTGTTGGTCAGACCAGCTGTTGGGAGTATAGGCTCCCAAAAAGAAAAATGCAGTAGTATAGTATTGCTGAGTTAATTGTAATTACAAAAGTTAAAATACACTCACATTTAGCAAGTTGAAAGAAGCACATCAAAAGATATTGTGAAATGCAAAGTCCTCCAACGCGATTTGCCCTTTAATGGGCTTCCCAAAAAATGTCTAATTTTGAATACTTAGAATTATGTGAAAAATCATTAAAAATTTGGGTCAAAATGGGTCAAAAATGTTTGACAGTTCATTTGAAGATTTCAAGTCATTTGTTCAATTCCTGAGAACTACCCTAATGATTTCAGCTTCTGATTCCTGTTTATTTGATTTTTGCTGTGATATATTTGCTATATATAATGTGAAGCAAGGTCCATACTCTCATACTATAGTGGTTAAGAACTCTAACCGGCAGTTATATATTTTTTTTCTAATTCAAATCTTCTAATCAAATGTAACTTAGTTATTTCATTTACTATATGTACGTTAAGAATATAGAAAGAAGATATATTTTATACACCTATAGTATATATATATATTAATCCCTTGAATAATTTATATTTTTCTGTGATTATATTAAAAAATGCTGTTATTCTACTACTGATTGCTTATGTAGAAACCTTCAGCCAGGGTACAGTTATAGTATCATTTAAATAATGAAATATTATTTTAATCTGCCCTGTGGAACAAAAGCAAGCTGTTCAGTTTCAAGCAAATTATGTGTTACTTTACTAAAAAAAAATGTATGAAGTTATTTTATATTAAGTTGCCAATTTTAACAAGTAAAGCAGGGATTCTGCTAAGCATGTAGTGGCCACTGAAGCCAAGGAACGTAGGTGGTAATTACAGAATTGCTAAATCAAAATATATAATATCAGTAGTAAGCAACAAAATGTATGTTTGGAACAGACCACTTTATATTGAAATATCATATATTTTAACTTTATATCTCCTCTAAACTAATAGTTATTTCTATATTTATTGTTAATTTTAGCCTTTTCTTGTATCTAATTAATTCATTTCTACAACTGAGATTTTTTTCTTTCCCATCTGAAAATGTCATTTATTTTCTAGGTCCTGCCGGGATATCACATCTTATTTCACAGATGTCTTCTGTGAATATGTACATAATGTAAATGTTCCAGGAAATCACATCTAGTTACATCAGATCTTACTGCCATCTGCTTAAAAATGCTTTGTTTTGTTTTTGACAAATGTAGTATGTTAGCAAATCATTAGATCTAAAAGTTTATTTGGTAAAACAGGGGCAGCAGAAGGGACACAACATGTTTATCCTTCATGTCCATTATCATGAATCCTCTTTGGTAGAGCAGCTAACACACATGAAAATTAGAATATGTCAGGTTCTTAGGAGAGTAATGACCCATGGTAAGGCAAAATATCTAAAATCTGAAAAGCATATGTTTAGTATAATACAGAATATGGAAAGAAGATCCTAATATGTGTGTGTGTGTATATTTATAATTATTAAAAATAAAATTAGTATTTGTATAATGGTTAAGACTACCTGTAAACAAAATGAAAATATAATTTAGTGAAGGAAGCCATAGGTGTTGCATTAGAATGCATTAGAATCTGATTTTTCTAACTTGTTTTTTATTGAATTGTTCATTATCGATGCATGATTTGACCAATCAAACCCATGGAATGAAAATCAGATTGCTCAATAATTGGTCCATGCATGACTAGGGAGAGGATTAGTTTAGTTAGCAGACCTTTCTGGACAGATTTCAGTTCAAATGCAAAATCACAATATCTTAACTTTTTGGGTACCTTTAAAGACCCACATGTAGAAACAATTTCTCTGTTCTAAGCTTCTATTAAAACTGAAAACCTTCCGACTGCTTCCATACTGAGAACACTATCCAGTTCTTTACCTCACACTTCGGCCACCTGACCTAGGCCTCAGACAGCACCTAGAACATTTTGTAAAATCCAGTGGAGGCCATTACATGTAAACTTACATGGTTGGGATGTAAAGCCAGTCAAGCACCTCACACTAATACTAGCTCAATCCAAATTATTTTAAAGCATTTTGTGCATTTGCAAATTTTCCTGAGGCTGGAGAAAGCAAAATAATCTTTTAGGATGAAAAGTAAAAAATGATTGATTTATTTTTTTACTTTTTTGCCATTTTTGCTGCGTAAATGGGCAAAAATGGGGGTGAAAAGGTCAAAATGTAATTTTCAAAGTTTTTGACCATTTTTGCCATAATAAATAGATGAAAGAGTCAAAATGGTTTTTGAATTTTGTAAATTTCACCCTTATGGCGAAATTATATTTTAGGATGAAATTTACAAAAGTCAAAAATTATTTTTATTTTTTTACTTTTTCACCCTTTTTTTGCTGCTTAAATGGCCAAAATGTGGATGGGAATGTCCAAAACTTAATTTTTGATCTTTTTGCCCATTTTTTGCCACAAAAAAGGGTGAAAAGTCAAAAAATGTTTTTTGAATTTTGTAAATTTATAATAATAATAATTTATAGTAATAATTATATAATAATTTTGTAAATTTATAATAATTATAATTTATTATAGTCGAAAAGGCCATTTTTGAGTTTTTGACCAAAAAAATTTAATAAAAAAATGTGAAAATTATCAAAACAATCTAAATCAAATTTTTGATATCGCGATATTGAATTTTTCCATTGAAATTATTGATATTATGGATTTTCCATACAAAAAAAAAACAGACTGAAAATTTTGATCAAATTTTTGATATTGTGATATTGGTAAACTGGATATTGCAGTATTAGTAAAAATTAATTGATATCATGATATCTGTATTACGAATTTTATTAAATTTCACCCTAAAGTCTTACTTTATCTTGGACTGAGGGACAACAAAAACATTTTTAATTGACACAGAGTCATATTTAGTGTTTTCCATTTTTTAAGAAATTGCTGTACAACTGTGTTCATTGCTGTAGCTGCAGTGTTAGTTATATGAAGTACAAGAAGGGTTTAATTTGTAATATTGTTTAGCAAATAGTTGAGAATGGTGGAGGCTTCATTCTTCTTCCCACCTGTTTGTGTGTTTGAAATAGTAATGTCTGCTTGTCATTGTACGGATGAAAGAGATACTATGAAAGTGTTACAAAAGAGAAAATGAGTTGATGCTGATTGTTCATGTCATAATGCATGATTAGTGTTTTTCTTTGAGTGTATTGCTAGCCTTTTTAGCACAAAACCCAGTTTATTCTGAATATGTTAAGCACCAAAAAGCAATCCTCACACCAGAGCAAAATATTATAGCAGGAAATCCTTGATATTCAGTTATTCAGTTCTTTAAACAGAAAAACTGACATAATCTTCTAATATATTCAACATTCCATTAAATAACATTTAAGAAGCTGTACATCTGGTAATATGGTGATGTTAACTGTTTACAAACAGAATGAAATAATTTTCAATATTTGTACATAGAAGTTCCATAAAAAATTATTATAATCAATGTATTTACATAGCTCACTTTCAGTGGATAAAAACAATAAGATCCAGATGTCTGACCAGATCATTTGCAAATTTTGACAATTACTTACTTACTGGGGTGTGTTTTTTTTTTTTTTTGCAGTGTATTGATTCAAGCATCAATACTCACACTACTGAGATTTAACCAAGAAAAAATCATTCTGTGTATATAGCCACCTTTAAATTGGGTGAAATTTATTAAACACGGAAAGACCGCTCTGGGTCTTTCGGAGTTTAGAGGGAGAAATTTTGCATTGTTCTCTCGAGATCTCAAGTTTTTCAATCTCGATTTTTCGAATTTTGTTTGATTGGAAAGGTAACAAAAAGATGCTGTTAAGGTATACTCACAGCCAGCACCGCCGCTCAATCCCCAAACAAGTCAAATGGGTGCCCGGGAATAGTGGACCATTGTAGCAAACATAGAAAATTTTCCAGCACTCCAAAGCAATGCATTGCGGCATGATTTTATTGTTTTTAATTTTACCCATGTGGTGGCAATAAAAAAACGACTTTTTAATACTTTGGAGTGCTGGAAAATTTTCTATGATTGGAAAGGTAGCCATACTTTACATTAGTACCATGGCTTTCTTTCCATTGAGAATTTTGAAAAATCGGGATAAAAAATTTGATTCCATAATCTCAAAATAAATCTTGCGAGAACCGTGTGAGTTTTCTCCCAGTAAACTCAGAAAGACCCAGGGCGGTCTTTCCGCATTTAATACATTTCTCTAAGGATACTTACATCTCTTTAACTTTTTGGGCACTTTAAACGAGATCATGAATATGTATTATTAATATAATTTATCCCTAAAAA
The DNA here is from genome assembly GCA_019650415.1 of Pipa parva. Lineage (NCBI taxonomy): Eukaryota > Metazoa > Chordata > Amphibia > Anura > Pipidae > Pipa > Pipa parva. The sequence goes on from WMED01002475.1 coordinate 23,957, forward strand.
TAATGGTACTTGGTGGGTGTTTGTAAGCTTGACAGATAAAAGAAGTGTGCAATTTGTCACGAGCAGCGCTTACCTTGGCTGCTGCGCTGCTCGTGTCTCCGGCTTCTCTGATGCCGGCAAGTGCGGGGAAGGCGTGTATCCCAGCACTTCTGTGACGTCAGCAGAGGGGGATTTAAAAAGGGAGCACTGTGATTAGCACAGCGCTCGAGTATTGTTGTCAAACCTAAGGAGTGGATCTGCCTGCCT
>WMED01002476.1:0-16557 GCA_019650415.1 Pipa parva
GCATTTGCTGATGTCCACGTGCAGGACATCAGCGAGCGCATAACAGCATGTGCGAAGTGACGCTAAGGATCCGGAGCTCACTTCGCACATTGCTGAATTACCCTCTAAGTATGGTGCCCGATTTGAATGATTCCAGTGAAGATTGTAGGACCCCTATTATTGATTTAAATTCAAAATTTAAAAAGATCAAGGTTCCTGACTCAGGATTATTAATCAATGTGCAAATTCAACTGTTGAAGTAAATTTACAACACTTCAGGGTTCTACACTCAAATGGTCGTGAATTCCCTACTCCTTATTCATTAAGCCATGGATTCCTATAGCAACGAAGTGAAAAGCATCTTCTTTGCACAGTTTTGCATATTTTTGCATAGTGTGGCATATAGTCAGTCAAATAGTTGGAACCCTGACATCAATCCCCTAACTCACAGCTTTTACAAAGTAAAGTTGGCAAATTTCAAATCAGTACACCTTATCGAATTTGCAGACTTCGAGTATCCAAACTGGTTGCGAATTCCTCACATCGCAGAGTTTGATGAGTACCTCAAATATAGGGAAGTGACAAATGGTTGTGAATAAGGGACTGAATGAGGGGTCCCCAAACTATGGCCCGCGGGCCGCATCCAACCTCCTGAAGCCATTTACACAGCCCCTGTCGCCAGTCAATGAATTAGGGGTAGGCAGCCGCCAAGGGCGCTGCAGGATGGGGGTGTAATCTTGGTGCTCACCCCCCCCCCTCCTTTTCCCTACCCCTACCTACCTCGTCCCTAGCCCGGCTCCATATGCTGTAAAGATTAGCGTTACAGCGCTCCTCACTCCCTCCACACATTTCCTGGTGCAGGAGTTTTCCAGTGCTGTGTAATAAATCATCCTGCTTTACATTAAACATCTGCTGGGGAGAAACGCTTCTCACTAAGATATAGTACTGTATATGTAAACATGTAATCTGACTATACTTCTCCTTTAATGAATATGCCGCTCAGTGAGCACAATATAATCTAGTACAAGAAAGTGTTATGTGTAACTATAGGGGTTTTCTACATCATTGTATCCACATAACAATGGAGTTATGCTTAGTGGGCTAGTATCATGATATACTCCATATATTTGCAACTTACAGTGATGTATCTTTATGATTTTGCTTGTTAAACTGCTGTAATGATGATGAACTGTACCTTAGTAGCACAAACACTCAAAGGCGGTAGGGTAGCCTTGTGTTAAAGGTCAAATAACACCAGAGAAAGAAATGTATTTGGATCGATATAGCAGCAGTTCATATGCATCTTTGATGTTGAATCCCTTTTTTATTAGCTTGTTATGTCCTTTCCTTTGCTGGTTGCAGCCATATTGAGCTTTGGGGGCATTTCAATCTTATACCGTATAATATTAAGCAATTCATAGGAGTAGGTGGTAACAGATAAAAGATGGCTGCAACCACAAGAAGAAAAAAAAACCTACAACAGCACAAATAGTTCATCTTCAATTCAATTCAACATTTTTACCAGTACTGTGTAGGAATAACTGCCACTGAATTTAAAATATGAAGCTCTTCATACAGGGAATTGCATTTATGTTGTCTACCCAGAATCTAATTTGGGGCATATTTAATAAAGTAGAAAATATTGACTAAAGGATGAATAGTCGCGTATAGCTCTGAATTCGCATTTGATCGCCACTTCCCTATGTTCACTTATTGATGCCACATTCCACAACTCCACATGTTCAACAAACATTGCTATTTTTTGTAGGGAACTCTTGCACAGTGCATTATGGTGACCACATATTTGTGAACACGAACAACTTTGGACCTTATTGACTGAAGGATGAATTCACCTGTCAAGTCCAATCTCCAAAATAGTCGCAAATTCACTTTTCCTTATTGATGAAGCTGCGTAAAGATTTGTCGTACAGGCGAACTGCTGCGGACACAGTTGCATGCATAATGTGGTAAAGTCAGTCTAATAGAAGTAGGATGTGAAGTCATTTGGAGTGATGGGAATTCCTCCAGTGAAGTGCAGTGATGTCATCCTCACTATATCCCACTAACTATGTTAGGTGAAAAATACATGTATTTCTTCTATATCACCTTGTCCCTTATTATTATAGACACCAAAGCAGTTAAATTTTTAACAAAGTTTAATAAAAACATGAAAGAGGAGCACATTCCTCAGCTTCATAGTAAAACAAACAGAAGAAAGTTTTTCAACTTTCAACACTTTATTTATAATGTCTGAAATTGAATTAAGGTTTGAGTTTTGTAATGTGTAAGCACAAAAAATGTTAGGTTTGCACTATGCTCCCACATCATACACTTCCTCTAAGGGCATCTTGCCCAGAATCCAACAATTGTCCTGGTGTAGTGAGCTCATGCAGATGCCAAAGTAGGCAACCTCTGCTCATTATAGGCCATTTGGATAAATCATGGAAACAATTTACTTGCCTAATGGATACAAGCAACATCTTGGGACCACAAACATGTTATGATTCTCACAAATGGCTTATGATCAGACCAAGTAGGTAGGACTCTGACCAGTACAATATTTGAAGATTTTTCCTCATTTTGTGTTCGCAAAGATAGAAATAAGGTCTGAAATTGTCCTGTAAGAGGAAGGACCGAATCAGGTTGTCAGTACTGAAATCACAGTAAATCTGATAGAACATCAATAATGATATTTTCAGATAAATATTTTGGTGCTGCAGCCCACCCTGTTGTTCCCAGTCAGAATAACTCTTTATATTGCAAATATCCCGCGCAAAGTACACATTTTCTCAAAAGTAAAATGGGGGTTATTCACTAAAGTCCGAGAAGGGAATTCAGGATAGTCCGAAGTGAGCTGCGGAGTGTTCGCCTCACTTCAGACTGACTGATATGCGCACGCCGATGTCCTGCACGAGGACATCAGCGAGCGCATTAAAGGGATTCCAGTCTCAGCAAGGCAACTCTTTTGCTCTCGCCAAGACTGGAATCCCTTTAAAGCGCTCGCTGATGTCCGCGTGTAGGACATCAACGAGCACAGATCAGTCAGTCCGAAGTGAGGCGAACACTCCGCACCTCACTTCGGACTATCCTGAATTCCCCTCCCGAATTGTTGCGTATAGGTGTGAATTTGCCAGGTAAAGACAGTCACAATAGGCTGCTACTGGTCCAGTCACGTATTTATAATGAGAATATTGTCGCAGTCACGACTTTATTATGGGAAAAGTGTTGCAGTCGTAACATTAAAAAATTGTCGTGACTTTACAATTGGGATATTGTAGCGGATTTACTATGGGAATCCGCTGTTTGCGAATTCTATAGTCGAATTCGCACCTTAGTGAATAACCCCCAAAATTTCTAGGCCTACCAGGACTGCTGCTATAGACATACGTTTCTGACTATAAACCATTTTCTGATGGTTTCCTGATAAAATGATGTAGATATAGAGTCAAAACAACATGGGACCAGTTGGGGGTTTATGGGAACCAATGGGGGTATATTGGGAACTAATTGCAGCAATCTGCACAGGTATAGCGGCAACATATGTATGCAGCAACTGGTGGGTACTGGGGACCACATGAGGTACTGTAGGGCATTTTGATTCTGTTCTGACACCAGCTTTAACACTACCATCAAAAAGCCGAGACTGCCATTGCCTTTAAACATTTGCTTAAACTGAATCAGTTGCTTTCAAAGCACAATCAGGTAGACCAAATGTTACCAAACCATCAGAAAACCAATATATAAGATTTTCTTTATTAACTGTTTCTTAGTCATAATGTGAGGCAAGAATGGTGAACTAGTGAAGAAGGAGCAGATTAAACATAATTTTTGCAAGCAGATTAACTAGAATTTGACTTTGTTTGATTGTAGCAATATTTTATACTTACCTTTTGATCAATTGTCTGTTGAATCTTCATCTAATCTTCTTAAAAATGTATGCCCAGCTCCAGACTACTCTCAGACTATTATGCCAAAGAGCAAATGGATGTAGTAGAACCTTGGACTCAAAGTCAATACTCCTACCATTGAGTGTACTGCATTACTAAGTCAGTATTTGGGTATTATGTGTCAGGAGACTTACCTTGATCCTGGCTCCCTCGGTGCGGCATTCGTGCCGCGGTTCTACTGCGAGCACCTTCTCGTTACAGCCGCGTGCACGTGATGCTGGCGCGCACTTAAGACACGGTTGCGTCGTGGTCACGTGCCCGGCTGCTTCTGTATATAAGGGCGATCTCCTTCAGTGTTGGCACCCGGTTATAGAACTCAGTCTGCCTAGAGTTCTAGTGTGACTTGTTATTTGAGCATTAAAGACAGCGTTCTGTGTGTCTGCCTGTCTGTCAGTTTCCTTACCTTACAGCCTGCCTATACCTGCATTGTCTGCCTGTCTGTACCTGCATCCAGCCTGTCCAGCCTTTGTCTCTGTTACTGCCATTGCTTGTACTGTCGTTTGTCAACCAGTGGTCAGCTATTCCTTGGGATCGTGACCTGGGGGTCCTTGGCTGCAAAGCCCATACCTCCTTGTGGGGGTCAAAGGTGCAGACCGGAGGGCTCATTAAATTCCACACCCAGGGATTAGCTGGTGCCAAGACCACTGTGGTTCTGAAGCTGCTCGTCTCCTTCTCCCCCTTTTGTTGTACGAATCCTTAAATTATATTAACAAAGCCCTACCTCCACCTTGGTACAACCAAGTTTAAATTATAGCAGATTAAAAAGTGGCTCCAAACCAGCAGTTCACAGCACTGTTACATTCAGCTTCCAACTTCCAGGTACACAGTGCATCCATTTACCAGGTGCAGAGCGCAATAGATTCAATTAAATATGATTAATGTGCACCTGTCACTTCAAAACTAATACTAATTTTGGTTGTGCTAATTAAATAAACATTTTTGTAAATAAATATGTATTTTAAAAAAGTATCTTTAAATAGAGTTTTTCTCTGTCATCTTCCCTGTCAGCCTGCCTTTTCTTTCCCAAGTGTTGGGTGGGTGGGGCTAAATAAAGATGATAAGGTCGCAGGGGGAAAAATGAATCATTAACAGCAGAAATGATAGAGTTATAGGAAGTAGCAAGAGTGTCAAGATCAGAGGAGTGGACAAATGAGGAGAGGCTTGAGCAGAGGGCAGAAGAGAAAGCCTACAGGTCAACAGCATGTGTGTTGCAACTAAAGGCTTTAGGGGTTAGTGGAGGTGGAAGAGGAGTGTGCAACATAGAAAAATTTACAAGGTGGTGATCAGAAAGAGGGATGGGACAATTATTAAGAGCTGAGAGAGAGGAGTTTTTAGTAAAAACCAAATCTAGAAAATGGCCATCATTTGTGGGTGCTAGAGTTGGTCCACTGTTGAAGGTCAAATGAGGAGATTAGATGGAGAAGATGTGCAGGCCAAGACAGAGAGGGGCCATCAATATGGCAGTTTAAGTCCCCCATAATTAGTGCAGGACTATCATTAGATTAAAAAAAGGAGAGCCATGAATCAAAGTCTGAAAGGCAGTAGGTGAGGAGGCAGAGGGGTGGCCTGTATATGACAGCAACACATAAAGTTATTGGATAGAAAAGTTGGACAGCATGAACCTCAAAGGAAGTAAAAGAGAAGCAGAGAGGGATGCTGATGAGTTTGAAGCCACAGCGGGAGGCAAGGAGAAGTCCAACTCCACCACTGCGTCACATGGAGTGTGGAAGAAGGAGAGTCCTCCATGAGTCAATGAAGCCTCAGTAACAGCATCATGAGGGGAAAACAAAGTTTCTGTCAGCGCTAGGAGTTGAAGCAAGGTGGAGCAGAACAGATCGTAAATTAATGTGGCTTTATTAGTCAAGTTTGGGCAAAATTTATTAAAGTCGGAAAAGCCTTTTCGGCTTTTCCGACTTTATTCGGGAGAACGCTTTGAAGTTTCTCCCGATAAGTATCGCGAGATTTGCATCGTGCGATGATTACCGTGAGAAACTTTTAAAAATTAAATATATCCATGGAGCGGTAGCCATACAATATAGCTACCTTTCCATGTATATATCCAATAAAATGAGTTTCTCACAGCAAGTATTGCACGAGTCAAACGGCTTTTCCGACTTTAATAAATTTCGCTCAAGGACTATGCATTGAGGAGCGTTGCAGGAGAAGGGAATGAGGAAGGTGGAAGAGTGGAAATGGAAATTCCTGTAGAACAGGTGACATTGATTTTGTACAGTAAACTAGAATAGCTTATTCTTTTTATGAAGACTACATTGTAAGCATATTATACACTTAACTAATTTCCATAAAAACAATTAGAATAATAAGGCAGATACTGTAACAAATAAAAGTCTAGCAACTGGTAACAAGTGAATGATCTTTCTAAGACCACTTCCAAATGCAGTATTAGGAATACTTATTGAGTGAAATAACTGATACAGCAATGAGTTACTTACAAGTAAAATGATTTGAATAATATGACATGGGAATGATATGTGCAATTGCAGCCTGAGCATTACAACATGCACAGCTAGCAGTATGTGAAATAAAATGGATTTAATGATTTTAAAGTCAGATGTAAACAAGGATTGCACTTTTCTTTATACAGGTCCCACATTCTTTAGCGGTCAAATTTAAGGGGCAGCACACATTTACATAAGCCAATGAGACAAAAGATCAGGAGAACGTTACTACTTACTGAAGTGGAGCAGAAGACCGAAACAATAATTATAACAGAAGGTTTTATTATAAGAACAATTACAGCAAAATCAACAATGAAATGTCAACAATTTGCAAGGCAATAGGAAAGTTACTATGCTGGGAATTTGATATAGAGTTTGTCTGCCCAAATAACTGCTTTGTTTCTCCCAAGATTCTTCAGGAGAAATTCTATACAGCACAAAGTGATCTATAGTGGAGATATTTTCACGCATAAAAGGCCTGGAGAAATGGGAAGCAAAAGTACTTTCTTAAAGGGGAACTATAGTCAGATTACATCTTTACATATGCAGTACTATACCTTAGTGAGAAGCATTTCTCCCCAGTAGATGTTTCATCTGAAGCAGAATGATAGATGAGGTAGCATTTATATAAACTCCCGCACCAGGAAATGTCTGTGTGACGTGTACAGGCCAGTTTTCCATGAAAAGGTACCCTCCTCCAGGCATTTTTGCCCTACTTACTACTTAGTACATGAGTACAAGTTACCTTTCCCTCTGTAATCTCCTGCATTTCAAGCTTAATTTATGTAGCCAAAAGGTCATCATACTGCTTAACCAATAGCAGTCAGGCAGACTTTTCTTCTCATGCAGAACAGAAAAGAGAGGGGGAGGAAAATGTCAGCTCTCGGGAAAAATAATTAAGGGAAACAAATGGCAAGTATTATTTCTTCCCTAAAATTTTGTTTAACTATTTGTATCAGCAATTGGATTAGTATAAAGGAGTTTTATAGTTATGTTTGCAGTTATATCAGCACTATAGTGCCCCTTTAATCTTGCAGTGCAGTGGGATAGTTCTAGCTGATGCTCCATATTATAAAATGGTCACTGGAGAAGATAAAAACCAAACTTTTCAGATGGGAATCAAATACCCTGATATATTTATATACAGTTATTAGATCATCCCTTATTCATCTTTTTTATATACTAAACAACCCCAATTTTGATAATCTTTCTTGGTTCTTTAGTTTTACAATTTTTAAAATTTCTTTAGCTGCTCACTCAAGCTCAACACAGTATCAAATGATCTAAAAGAATGAAGGTACATGACATCCAGTGACTCACCCTGGTCCAGTCTATAACTGACCTCCTCATAGAAGCTCAAAAAGGATTAGTTTGATGGGATTGATCACTCATGAACCCATGGGGAGATATGATCCTGTCTAATGAATCTACTGACTGATATGGAGTTATACTGTATATTTGGTTAAATTGAGATACTCCAAGATAGCATCTCTTAGGAAACTTTGAAACATTTTAGCCTGTAAGTGACAATCATAAACATAGATCGTTACGAAACTGTACAGTGGATTAAGTATAAATGTGCTGTAAACAAAGAGGCAGAAGAGGCTGCTAAAAATCCTAGGCCACTAAATGCCCCAGTGGCCCTGCTACAAGCCTGAATCAGCAGGTGCAGTGGAGCCCTTTACCAGTGTGCTTGTGCATGTTCACATGTATGTGCGAGCACATGCAGTAAAGGGAGGGACTTCCGCTGCAACTTTTGCACCAGGACTGTGGTAGTTGCTGTATGCCTCTGGTTATAATAAACAATGGTTTGTACCCACTTGGGAGCCACTACCCCTGTTTTACTTTACTGTTCTGCTCTGTTTTTACTCTGAATCCTGCTCTCATTGCTAATTCACAGAGCAGCAGAGGATTGTCAGCCATACCCAATATTATGGGTGAGCATTTTATAGCAACTGAAAGCTGTATTGTGAAAGACTTTCTTCCTCTTTCCTCCCTTCCCCTTTCATTCCCTTCCCCTTTCACTACCTACTCAGTGTTAGTCAGTCACAACAGGGTCATTCATTGTAAAGCAGTGTCACCCATTGGAACACTGGGCCAAGCTTTACGGAGTAAAAATATGTCACTTATTGAGCAGCAGTGTTCCTTACTCAGCAGCTGTGTTAATCTTTGCTTTAATGATTCAGTTACAGAAAATCTCTTTGTGAAACAATGTTTAGGTTCAGTAAATGTCACAGACACAATAAATATCAGTCATGGTGCCGAGTATTGCAGCAGACTGACCCCCTTATTCACGATCCTTCCAAGTGAGGTGCGAAGTGTTCGTCTCACACGAAGAGTTGCCTCGCCGAGACTGGAATCCCTTTAATGTGCTCACTGATGCCCGTGTGCAGGACATCAGCGAGCACATCTCAGTCATTCCGAAGTGAGGCGAACGCTTCACACCTCACTTCGGAGGATCGTGAATAAGGGGGTGAATATACAGTTTTTAATGAAGAGCTCTTTATTGTAATTTAAGGTTTATTAAAGCCATAACACTTTTCATGCAGCCATAGACCATCTCTTGTGGATGCACAAGCAGTTTTCATGGTATAATTGTGGCCACAAACTTGCTCTTATGGTCACATGATCAATTTAAAGCTACAGTGCGTATGTATATAAGCAGCTGTTAATCGGAATTTTACCCCCAGAAATAAGCACATTTTTCTGACAGATTGAAGAACAGAAGCATGTGATACATTAACAGCATTAGGAAATTCTTATTAGTCCAATGGAATCCAATGGTGAATAACAGTTAGAAAAATGTTTCATTTCTGTTGGGAAGAGTAGTATTTATTTACACAAATATATATAATATAATAACAGTGTTGCAATGCTTGACATCAATATAACCTGATGCAAGCACAACAAATCAAAGGGTTTTCTTTCTCTCAGCAATACCTTAAAATATGTTTCTTCTCTCTTCCAGAGTTACATATTCAAAGAGAGAACTGAATTTTCTGCTGAGGTTTGTTTGTGCACAGGCTAGCTTCTGAGTCAACCAGAAATATTGACAAAACGGAATCTGCCTTAGTCAGTTTGACTATACAGTTAGACTACTACAGTTATATACTGTAGTTCCCATCTAGGCTTGCCCCCTTATATAGTTCCATCTAAGGCTGCCCCCTTATTTAGGTCTGATCTAGGACTGCCCCCTTATATAGGTCCCATCTAGGGCTGCTCCATTATATAGGTTTGGTTTAGGACTGCCCTCTTATATAGGTTCCACTTACAGCTACCCCCTTATATGGGTCCCATCTAGGGCTGCCAGATTATGTAGGTCCCATTTAGGGCTGCCCCCTTAGATAGGTCTCATCTATGGCTACCCCCTTATATAGGTTCCATCTAGAGCTGCTCCCTTAGTTTCCATATAGGGCTGCATCCTTATATAGGTTGCATCTAGGGCTGCCCCCTATATAGGTTCCATCTATTCCATTATTTTAGAGCAGCATTTCCCAAATGGCGGGTTGCGACCTGGTACCAGGCCACAAAAGCAAAATGCCGGGTCGCCCCGCCTCATGAGGTGGCTACTTTATGACGCAACACGCATTGTATGCCTTAAAACTAGTAAGGGACTTTGCGCACGGCACCTCTCATGAATATTCATGAGCTGGCTACTTCATGACGCAACACGCATTGTACGCCTTAAAAACACACGTGGCAGACAGGACTGTTCACTTGCCTCGAGAGGAAGCTCCTGCTTGGAGCGAAACGCGTCCGGCAATCCTCATTAGCAGTGACTGGATTTTGATATGGCTATATGGTCAGCTCCCTGATGAGCAAACTATTTAACTTGGACTTCACTTGTTCCTAGCTGCACCTGCAACATCTAGATACAGCTCCCGGTTGAGCAAGGCTGTATATCTCAATCTGATTTTCCCTCCACCATTGTGACCACATTTAAAGTGACGGTAATCTCAGACTTCTGACAATGAAAATTAGTGGGTCACGAAGGATAAGCACAAAAATAACCGGGCCACGGAAAAATAAGTTTGGGAAACGCTGTTTTAGAGAACACGGGTAAAACATATATGGATTATATTTTGCACAGGTATTTTTTTAAAAGACAAATAATGTAGGCCATATTCAGATGGATTATTTAAATACCCATGTGGCACATTCAAAAACAGAATTTCTACCATGCCACATTGTTTCTAACCTGATCATATCATGCTATAAAAAGACATGTGTAACATATAAACAGCTCACTTCCTGTGTGTGTGTGTGTACTGCCCTCTAGTGGCACTTTATATGTACACTTCAGTAGTGATCGCAACCTGTATCTGCATGCTGTCACTAAATACAACAATAATGAATGTATTCATAACAACTTCATTAAATCTCCTTCATATAGCAAAAGTGGCAAGAGGTAAGAAATAACCATGGAGAGTGTGGTACCAAATGTGACACAGTTTGTGGAAATGTATTATTAAGTTGATACAATCAGGAGAAGATACAAATCTACTAAAAATAATACCTGATCCTGTGGTAAGGACTGGAGGAAGAAGCTATGTTGGTGGCTACTGGGGACCCAATACTCTATAACAATAGTATGTTGAGAGAAACTTTGTCTCATGGATGTAGATTTATTTCATCCAAAGTTCCAAATATTTCCAGTTCGCTCTCACCTTCAGAATTATGTAAACCCAGAAGGACTAATTGGTTAACCACATTAAGGGTAACTTTAGGTGTGGGCAATGAAAATGCATTTGTTGTACATACCTGTATATGAACATTTAACATACTTTTCAGAGTACTGTTACAGGCGGAGAATACGACATGTTGCTCTATATTAACTGCTATACGAATAATGTCATATCTCATAACATGGTTCATATGTCATGTCCAATATATGGGTAGGACTACACAACCCTTAAAGGAACACATTAGAGAACACATTAATGAAATCATAAAGGACAATTCCATCAATGTTGGTTAACATTTTAGGCTACAAAATAAAAATATTGATAGTCTCACAGTACAAGGTATTGAACAAGTCACACTGGTTTAGTAAGACAGATCAATAAGAGAGATCTATTGGATCTTTCATTTGAATGCTAGAATTCTCCATGGTCTCAATTTTCAATGGGATATACAAACGTACATTATTATGTGGACTGAAGGCTTGTGCAACTTTAGGAAGACTATTTATACTTTATGTTCTATATATTATACTTTATATTTCTGTGTTGTTAATTCACTACCTACTTTACTTGATTATCTTTTGATAATCTGTTTATTTATCTATAATAAATAAACTGTAATCTATTTACTATTTATAGTGAGTTACTTTTTATTACATACTATCTACTTTACTATTCTAAGACATATATTTTGTACATTACATATCTTATATTGACACACATATTTAAACTGAACATAACCTATCATTATTTAGGGTTACGCTTACTTACCACTTCACTTTTTTTTTTTAATATGTTGCTACATATTTGTCAACCCTTGCACAACTTACTGTATGTTACTACAGATACAAAGGATATTTAATACATAGTTTCACTTTTATAATGTCACAATAATTTAACATAATACTGTGTACCGTTTGCTCACTTTTTAATATGTTGGTTTATGCTCCTTTTTTATTACAAAATTTTGCATTATTACTGATACACAGAATATTTCACATAGTTTCACCTTTATATTCCCACATGTATATCACATAACATTTCTGGTGTTCTTCTAATTGGCTTAACCAGTCTTGAAAAGGAAATGAGTCACCATTGTCTAATTAAGCACTAGTATTTAGCGCAAAACACGTATGATTTTTTGCCCTTGTGGCCTAATGCATCTTATCAAATAAAGTCTGTTGTGACTAGCCTGGATGTGCTGGAGATCTTCTTTACCTGGTTACAGTTTATTGGCATGAGGATCACTTACTCCTGAGCATTGGCTTTTTCACTGTCAGCTGTTACAGTGACGTCTCTGTATTAACTACTGTTGGATCCACTTTGGGACTCAGACTGAAGCTGCTAATGTGTTGTTTACACATTCAGAAGGTACCATGGTAGCAAAAGGTTGATGAGGCCAGATCCATGTTTGTCAGGAATATGACGTACCCTTGCGATCGCAGTATCCTGATGCAGTTGCAGGTGCATTGTTCCAGCGCGGTCGCAGTATTCTGCATCATTCCAGTGCATTCAAGTTCCTGTCATCTTGGCTTTATGAACCAATCTGTCCTCGACATCAGCACCTGAATATAGGACTCAGTATGCTGATCCTGAGTGTTATCCTGTTTTCTGTTCTGACTTCACATTTACTGACTTTTGTATGTTTTTGGGATTTGATTGACCTTTGCCAGCCCTGACCTTTTGGCTCTGAATACTGACTGTCCCTGCCTGTCGCCTGCCTTGAACCTTGCCTGTTTGTGACCTGCCTCCTCTTCTTCTGTCTGCGTCCTGACCATCAGTGGATAGCAAACCCAGGGGGCAGAACCTGGGTATTCCTCCATAGCTAAGACACAGACTCATATACTGCTTTACAGCAGGAATGTGGCATATCCATTGTATATTCATGGAATCTGCATTTGAATGAGAAATGACAGAAAATGCATAAGCGCAAAAGTGTGAGTTATGCCATAAAGTATTTAAGTAATGAAATGAGCATAGATATTCACAGCAGCTGTGATTGTGATGACATCACTTGCATAATGAAATCAGCATGTTTAAAGGAAAAGGTCTATGCTTTTTTTAAACTTGCAATATATATATACTGTATATGTTCAGCCAATAAAAGCCTAACATTTTTATTGTCTTTTTTTTAAGCGTTTCCAGTTCTAATGCTCAACACTCACCATAACCATCACTATTTTCTCCTTTACAAATCAAACAGCTTTGCCTATAACAGTTTACATAAGTCTGTTTGTTTGTGCTGTATGTGTAACAAACACATCTGCTCTATAGAGTGAGACACAGCAGTGAGGGGCTTATTCACTAAAGTCTGAATTGCTGCATATAGGTGTGAATTCACCAGCTAAAGACAGTCGCAATAGACTGCTGCTGCGGCAGTCGTGTCTTTATAATGAGAATATTGAGGGGGGTTTCCTATGGGTTTTGATAAAACATTTTTACTAGCATGATATAGGAAAATCTGCCATTCCAAATGAAAGGCGATTTATTTGTTACAACTTCTTTCATGCTATTCATTACACTTTTATATAAAAACTGGATGCATAACATGGTTGAAAAGAACAAAGAACTGTTTGAGTCTGTGTAAACAGTTAAATGGATTATAAAATATTGAGAGAATTATGTGATTAAAGTATTGAGGGGGTAATTCAGCAAGGTGCTTTTGCACCTTGCTGAATTACCCCCTGTTAATCAGTCAGGAGTTGCTTACACCTGAACACCAAATGAATATTCTGAGAGGATTTCACCTTGCTATGCACAGATAAACAGTTTGTTGGTTTACAACTGTTTAAGATCATGTAATAATGTACTAAGGTGGCACTGGACCAGTTACAACAGAAAATAATCCATGTGAATTGGCATGGAAACTGGAAAACAGTGTTGCTTACAGAATGATAATAGTAAATACCCTGCTAAAATGCAAAGCTACAGACATTCATTAATATCATGGAACCCTGCAGTAAGGCGCAGGCATTTGAGACTGCTGCTAAAACTGAATCTGCTAGTGCAATATATGTTAGTTTATATCAGTTTTATTAGCTATTTCTCTCTACCAGATCTGTGGACGTTCCTAGTTTAATACCGTAGCAGCTGTCAGTGGATGTAGAATGACTGGGAGAGATTTTAGCTACTTATTAGGTTTTGTACCAGGTAATGTTTGGGCAGATGATGTCCAAGATTCCCCAGATGTGGATTATGCTAATTGTTTACCACTGCTATCTCTTTCCCTCGCCCTAAGAAGGCCTATACTGATGTTGTAAGAACAAGGTCTATTGACGCGATAGGGCCTTAGATGTGCAGAGATCTGCAGTAAAGGAATAGGAGAATGTTTTAGGCTCTGATACTGACTGAACCCTCTGGACTAAAATGAAAACAAAGGCGTGTGTCCTGTACTGAAGCTCTTGTTTTGACTGATTTGTGTAACTGACACTTCCTGTCTGACCTGTACAAAGTAACCACCTCCACAGAAAGTAAACTCATCTGGTCTCCTACTGCAGCTAGGGAATAAAGAGATTTATTAAAACCACTGACCAGTACTTGCGTTTGTGTAAAAGAGATTAATGGGGGTTATTCAAAAAGCTATTGCTAACTTAAAATCGCAAAAACAAAAAAAAAAGTGTCAAGTACTACATTTATAACTGGTTTAGCAACTACTGGCGATATTTACTAAAGTCGAAAACGATTTTGTTTTCAATCTTGTTGCCTGTTTTTTGGTTGAAAAATGCCCAGAAAACAGGGGCGAAATGGTGTTCCTTATTTGCCCAAAAAACAGTGAAAAAGTACAAAAGTAAATTGTTTTCGACTTTAGTATATTTCACCCTTAGGGGGTTATTCACTAAGGTGCGAATTCGACTGTCGAATTTGCAAACAGCAGATTCCCATAGTAAATCCGCTACAATTTCCCCATTGTAAAGTTGCGACAATTTAGTAATGTTAAGATTGCGACAATTTTCCATAATAAAGTAGTGACTGCGACAATATTCTCATTATAAAGTCGCAACTGCAACAGTAGCAGCCTATTGCGACTATCTTTATCTGGAGAATTCACACCTATACGCAACAATTCTGACATTAGTGAATAACCCCCTAAATGCATTCTTTTACTCCAGGTATATAGTTTTAGCAGTAAAATGACAATTTTTATTCACTTACATAATATGTGTTAGTAAGTAAAACATTTTATCGGCCAAAATCTTACAATAACTTTAAATTGTTCTACAACAATAATAATAGCTGATGCTTCAAAATGTAAGCCTTTTGAGATTTATACATTTCAGTTTAATATCTTTTATTTCTGATGTGGTTTTGTTTATTGCCACTATTCAGATTAACTCCTATACAGTGTGGATTGCAGTCTTCACCATATATAGGGCAGGGACTTATGTATGTGTTATGGAGTCTCAGGCTAAGCCTTGTTTGGTATAAAAGGGGTTAAACCCCTTCTCTCCCCAAATAAACTGAACTGTAAGGGGCCAAGATGCAGAAGTCACTATGCCTTTAAATAAATATCTTGTGATCTTGTTGCTAATATAAATCAAACTTACAATTCTTTAATGCTGCAGTGGTGTAAGTCCACAAATATGTTTTACCAGCACTCTGCACCACACTAACCCCTTTGGTGTCGCTGGTCAGGGTAAATGAAAATGGCAGGATCAGAGTACAGTTTCACTGTTTGCCTCCAGGCAGTATAAGACCTAGGATCAACCCTGTGAAAGTCTAACCAAAAATGATTGGCTGAAAACACATGAAATAACATATGATTTCATTTGGATGTTTCATTCTGATCTGAAATAGCCAGAAATGGATAAGTTTTGTGACCATCTGGGAAACCTGTGGAAAGCATAAAATTAACCACAGGCAAGCGGCCATTACTGAGATGTTATTTCAGTCACTCATTTACACAGATGGGAATAGGTGCTGATAACTGTTATTAATGTCCTGACTAAATCACATAAGGAGAATGGACAGGCCGCCCCATGAAACCTGTAATCTGTTTTTTTTTATAAAACCACCACTTGAAAAGATTTCTAATTAGATCTCAGAATTCTTTACCCACACTGCCCCAGAAATGTAGAATTTGACTAGAAGCAGCTGGTCAATCTAATCTGCCAATTAGCATTGCATAGTAGTTCTGACTCTTGCCATACACAGATGTAGTTTGCAACCGCACACATCAGATCTAGCTGCGATTGTCACTGCTTTTTGAGAGGGCAGCAATGATTATGTATTTAAATTCTGCTCAATTTTGTTATGCATGGCATTCCTAAACTGCTGGAAAAGTACCAATTTATCAGTTTTCGATTCTGCAGACTTGTTCTTCTCAAGTGCTAATTGGGAATTAAGAGCAACACTGGAGGAGAACAGAGCCACGTAACTCTGTAGAAGCGCTGTGTAGAGTGCTGCTGGGCTCCCCCAATTACCCAGTTCCCCCCAATGTCAGCCCTGACCAGGGACTGATAAGGGCATAAGTATGGGGGGGGGGGGGGGGGG
>WMED01002477.1:4776-24197 GCA_019650415.1 Pipa parva
TATGAACAAGGAAACTGATGGCCCTCAAACCCTACCGAAGGTGACTCGGACTGGCCTGTTGAGTGGATAGTCCAACACTGTCTAGGGGTGACAACAGGGGGTACAGAGGGTATTTCTCTATGACAGCTTTTCAGATCATGGTACCCTGCTGCACAGTTATATGGTAGCTTCTGAATATTTGTTGGTGGTACATTGAACAAGCGCAGAAGTACTTGTGCATCAGAGTGGTGCTTCTGCATTTCCTTAACTCACCAGACAGAAAGTGTGAAGGATTGTATCATATTTCCCAGACTCCCTTTCGAAATAAATTCAATTTAGATTGACCTCATGTTAGCTGCTCTATTCCAGCATTGCACTATAGGTGCTAAGAATAGTGTAGGACCCATCTTCTGTCTGTAGCACTGCAGATGTTTTGTAGGAGAAAATTCACTGTATGTACCATGTTTTTAACTGTATACTCTTCGATTCTCATATAAAGCATGCCTCCCAAGTCTCCTGGATTTTCCCCTCCCCCATCCTAGTATCTAATGCCAGGCTTCCCACCATCAGCCAGTGAGAGTGAAGTAGGCAGGGTGCCGATGATATCAATAATGATGTCACAAGCACTCAGCCAATCAAAACTCTCATGGGAAATGGTGCTGTCCCACTGTCCCCCTCTGGCAGTTTGGAAGATATGTACAGTATAATGGTTCTCAACCTTCTTTTTGTTGCAACCCTTTATCTGTGACCCCAACAATTTTAAAGTTGCAACCATAACAATAATTCCATAGCAAAGTCATGACAATATTCACATAATCATATGGGAATATTGTCGTGTACATGACTTTACTATAGAAATATTGTCGCGATCGCAACTTTTCTATAGAAATATTGTCTCTGTCTTGACTTTAAAATGAATGTGGTCGCAGATAAAGGGTATAAAAAATCCACGACAATTCCAAGGTGTGTTAGGCAACCTCTGGCAAATTGTCATTCAACCCCAAAAAGGGTCGTGACCCCCAGATTGAGAACGACTGGTATAAAGGAAATAAAACACTGGAATTGTAAGAAAACATAGATTACTAATCCAGTGCCAGACTACTTGTTCTAGCTTTGAAATGCTTATCGTATCATGTACTTCTCCCAGCCTGTGTTAATGTAAAGGGAAACAAGGCAGTGCTCTATTGATTTTTCTTTGTGTTACTTTACATGTGCTGTGCTCTTTGTTAGGTGAACTGAGCAATGATGCAAACCAACAAAATGACATTAATAGTGTTGGAGAAACTGATCATCAGAAAAAAAATGAGATCAGATGCTAAGTCTAGACAGGAGTGTGTGGACATAGAGTAGAAATGAATTTCCTTTGTGTGTGTAGATATTCCTTTTGGAATATGTAAGCAATCTGCAGCACTTTTCCAATAAAAGAACTGTAACTCCCAGCATTGCTAGTAGCCAGGGTATTGACGCACAGCCAGATTAAATCCAATTTATCGTAAGAAGCATTACATCTGATTCTGGACTAAGATCCCAGACTGACAGCCTGTAGTGTTTGGTAATGGATCCATTTGAGATCCATTCAAGTCAGTATCTAGTCAACATACTGAAGCACAATCAAGCTTGGTCCAGTTAGTGCATACAAATGCTATCACTTATACAATTGAATACAAGTTGCACTGTGATGATCCATGTTCATTCACACTAGAGGATTTCAGAATTGGGATCAGATCAAAGCTTGCAGTGTCAATGAGGCCCAAGTTTCAACAACTGTTAATAACGTTTAAAAAAAGAATTGCAAGTTTTACATTATTAGAGGACCAGTAAAAATCCCCATTGGGATTGGCACGGCAGATTTTCAAACACAGCACTTTAAAAAAATGTGAACTCATTTGTTTTATTGCTTTCTGCCTGTTTTTATCTTTATAGCTTTCATTTTGTATTATTGGTATAACACACTCCATCCACATGGACATTGGCAGAAAATGTCCCAGGGTGGCAGCAGCCATGCATCACAGAGATTCGGGCAGGACAGAGGGTCACATCAGTAGTCTAGGGCTATTCCTAATGATCCCCTCTGGGGAAGGAGGATGCTGAGGTTGATGGGAAAACTAATCTGACTGTGACTAAATGACTGGGCCAACTCCATAGGGAATAATTTTTTTGACCATCCTACAGGGGCAATATCAATATATTGATGATATTTCACTAGTTTTATTGAGAGTCTTAAAAACTATATAATACTTTAATATACTTACATATATGTCTCCGATGGCGTTAATGTAAAAACTGGACGCAAAGTAGCTCTTAACTATTGTATAAGATCAAAGCGCCACCGATGCATGAAACATGGAACACTTATTTAAGAAGTAGAATGAATGCCCCGCATGAACACAGGTGTTAGAATGACAGTTACGCATTTCTGTAATAAACATTAGTGATTCCCATGTGCACCTTTATGTAAAGTGTTAGAATTCCCATTTGCTCCATTTTCTTTTACAGTAATCTATATTATTGTTATGTGTACTTTTAATAATGCATAGTGGCTGTTTTTAATGACTTTCTTTCTGTTACGATAATGCCAATTTATACATTTCCCTCTATGCAGGGGAATTCTTCAAAAGGGGCAATCTTTCTAGAGGTGTAGTAACCTATAGCAACCATCCAACCTTTCAGCTGTTAGCATTCACCGACATAAGTAAACTAGAATTCTGAAAAAGAACTTCTGATTGGTTGCTATGGTTTACTAGACACCTGTAACGATTACACCTGTAGATTAATAACCCCTACTGTATCTTATTAAATGCCTGTGCTGTGCCATTGGACTCCTGAATCAATGTGTCAGTAACTGCAAAGCTATTATTGTCTTAAATTTTGTAAACGATGGCTTTTACATATAAACTTTCCAGAAGTTCCCATCCTTTTAAACTTTCTCTGGAAATATTAATTGATTCAATTAATTGGACCTCCATCTTAGATACAACAGAATGAGAGGAAATATAAAAGTGAAGGATTTTACAGGGGAATTGTACCGGAAGGAAATGTGGGAGAAGTAGAGCATTATTATTAATCTGTGTGATTAAGGCCGAAAGACTGTGGGTGATGTTGAATAAAGAGGAAACAGTCAACAGCATTGATGCTAGCAGATTGGCCAATTAGGAAGCTTTCAACTTTGATTGTAGCAATATAGAAATCATATGTTGCCTTAGTTGCACAATTCTCAAATCAGTCTGACCCAGAAAAACACTTTCCAAGGCTTCTAAGAGAATTAGCCAATGTAATTGGAAGAAAACCATAATGGTCAGTATACTGAAAGGGAGGCTGTGCGCTAATGATGTAGAAAGACATGCTCACTGTTTGCTTGCATAGAATATAGATGCTCGTTAGAGATAGGAATAGACAGAGAATTAAAGACTGTTGACAGAACCTGCTTGAAAGGTCCCGTAAGAGGCCTGATGATGTTTCTGCTTGAATATTGGCAATTTAATCTGAATTAGGAAAGTGTTTAAAGGACCATTAACATTAGAAATTTCCATTTGGTTAGGCATGGCAGGTATTCAAATGCAGCATCTGTAAAAAAAATGTTTTCCATTAAGCTGATTTCATGAATTGTATTGCTTTCTGTCTGTTTTTATCTTTACTGATAGCAGCCATGTTGATAAACAAACTTCATGCAGTCCCATTGTCTTCTATGGTGCTTTACATAATACATATACAAGAAGTGAGCCCTAAAGCCCAATTTTTAAAGATAAATATCTTACTTTATAGACATATAGACACAATGTAGAATGTTTGGAAGCACAGATTGAATATATAGTAACTGTAAATGTATTTGAGGCATTTTCACTTTTTGGTGTTACTGTTCTTATAAGTTATGACTTTTAAGGGATAAGTTAAGGGCATTAATGATCATTTAACCATAGTTTGGTAATCCCATGTGCAGATTGTCACACCTCCAATCTTGTGCCATTACGATATTCATTTCCCCTATGGTCTCTTTCGCATCCTTTTTACCTTCCTTGATGAATGGTATTGCCCTCTTTTGTTGTGTTACATATTGTTTGAATGCAAGCCCAGAAGCGAATGTCATGTTAAATATGTGATCTGATGAAGGAGATTTAAAGATTCCTATTTGCATTTTCCTTCCGTGTGTCTTTGCCATTTTTTAAGATGATGACATTTTTTATCTGTTAATGTTATATAACATTGAATAGAGTGTCATCACTGACTTTAATTTTCTTTAAAAAAAAATGTATTTTCCTTAAAATTTAAGTTGCAGACATAAAAAAAGATATGAAACTCTAGTGGTAAACACTGTCAGATGCGTAGTGTGGCGTAGACAGACGGATAGAAGTAGGATGATAAGTCATGTAGAGTGAGGTGAATTCAACAAGTAAAGGACAGTGATGTCAGTCTCATCCTATCCCACTAACTGTATTCTGTGAATATTCTATCTATTTCTATGTCACCTTGTCCCTAAGTCATGTTGTCATTTAATCGCAGTCTCCATTGTCACTTTTGAATGAATTGTTGCCTTACACAACACTAGAGCCCTGCCATCAACCCTCCAATTCGCCAGTGTGAAGTGGCGAAGACAAACAGGTGAATTTGGAGCGTCTTACTTTAACTAGCAGTGGTTTCTCTTTTTCAGAGAATTTATCTCAGCTGAAAATTTGGTCAACATTTGTAACATTTTCTTAGACTGAAACGTAATTAAATGAGATGAGTCGTATTCTATTGGCGTACCAGCGGAGAAATGCGAAATCTCATCCTTCAAAATGTAATTTACAATAATAATTGCCAAGATGCGAAGAATAGTTAAGCTGAAAGCTTTTTTTTTTTTTTTTTTCAAAGAAATGTGGATGTAAATAAGTTGGAGCTAAATTGTCTGGCATATTGAAATTGAAACAAGGAGTCATTGCGAGGCACAAAACTAATTTACTCCGTAACAGGGCAAATAAACATTCCATTTCGACGGCTGTCATAACGTTCATCAGATAGCAAGATGAAGCAGAAAATAGGAAAATATTGAATACAAATAAAATCCAGAGGAGCCAATGGACTGTTAGCTAATTTCTGGCTATAAACAATGACTCGCTGTCAGTATTTATCAGTTTTAGACTGGTGTCATTAAAAAAAACACAAATTGCTTCTCTGTGGTGTATGAATAAGCACAGAAATCAAACTTTATAAGAAAATATTTTGGAGTTTGTTTCTTTTTACTGCTAACAGGAGAATGTAACAACAGGAGAAATTCTTTACTAAAGTCAGAGGTTGTCTTGCAATATTCTAGTTCTCCTATACTAGTCAATGCTAACTTCCGATTGGTTGCTATGGGTTACTAGTCTTTAATAATATATAGCCCCTGTTAATACATTCTCCTATGTAAGCATTTGAACTGAAATATATCAATATGATGTGCACACATCCCTTCTGATTGGATGGTCGGCTTGCTGGCTCACAGGAAACTATCGTGTTCCTAGATTGTGATAGGCCACATGAACTAGTCAACTGTGATTTAAATGCAGTTAGAGACTGCAGGTAGTAATACATTTATCTTAACCTAGGTGTAGCAGATGATCAGCTCCAATGGCCTGAATAAAAAATTACACACAGACACTTTTCAACTTACATGTATGTACTGTATTTGGATTGCAGGAGTAAACAGCAAACACAGGCAAACTCCTTGCAGATAAAGCCTGGCTGGAATAAAACCCAATGTCAGATTGTTTTGCTTAGTGGGTCTCTGATGTCTTGTTTCCTGGTGGGCCTCTGATGTCTTGTTTCCTGGTGGGTCTCTGATGTCTTGTTTCCTGGTGGACCTCTGATGTCTTGTTTCCTGGTGGGCCTCTGATGTCTTGTTTCCTGGTGGGCCTCTGATGTCTTGTTTCCTGGTGGGCCTCTGATCTCTTGTTTCCTGGTGGGCCTCTGATCTCTTGTTTCCTGGTGGACCTCTGATGTCTTGTTTCCTGGTTGGCCTCTGATGTCTTGTTTCCTGGTGGGCCTCTGATGTCTTATTTCCTGGTGGGCCTCTGATCTCTTGTTTCATGGTGGGCCTCTGATCTCTTGTTTCCTGGTGGGTCCCTGATCTCTTGTTTCATAGTGGCCTCCTGATCTCTTGTGTCCTTTAGACCACACCCACCAACTGACCACACCCCTTTATGCAAATAACCACAGACTAAATTATGCAGGGAACCTAAGTTCTTTATTTGTGTGACTCCTTATTTCATGCAAAGTGAAATCAAAAATGTTAGGGTCAACATTTAAATATTAAAAATATTTCTTAGCTAGAATGTATTCCCATGATTCCCCCTGCCTATGTCCCTGACTAAGAGAGAGAATCCCTTCCACCTGAGCTGCCTATATGCCTTTTACCCACATAGGGAATTCTGGTTCTGAATAGACCTAAACAGTACTGAGTCTAACAATAGAAGGTAAGTCACTGGAAATATACTGTGATGAAACTGTAAGTTATCCTTATCTTATTAAAGAATCCGTCTGAGTATACATATTCCTCATCATCACGTGATAAAATAAACCCAAAAACAAATGAACACAAAATGTGTAAAGTCAGCGCTGAATACGATAAATTAGCAATTGTAAAAAGTAAAAAATCCAAAGTGTGGTGAAAAATCCAATGTTCACAAAGGGATGCTGCTTCTTCACTTGGGAGTCCACTTCTTACTCCCTTAGTGTGAAATCTTCAGAAACAAACCTGGTGATAAAAAAAAAAAACAATGGCCTCCTGATTTGCATTAATAATAAACAGATTTTCCTTTGGGGTATACATATCAGTAATGCTAACCTGCTGTGACACATTGAGATGTAATACTGAACTCTGAGTACCCATGCACAGAACCCCCCCCCTCCCCCCCGAAGGCCACCACAGAGTAACATTGTAACATTATAATAACGACTGTAGATAAATTGTGATCATTAGAGAGTAGGCTAACATGCAGAAATGCCCAATTATCAGTTAACAAGATTTTTCTTTCTTTTTTCACTATGATGAACTAAAATGTAATTTGCTGTACAGAGTACAAAGATGTCTTTTATCTGGATGTATAACAAGCTGACCTTTTTCCCTTGACCACTTCAAATTAAAAAAGCCTTGTGGCAACCATCTGAAATACCCTCAGTTTTATTTAGGTTTTTTTCTGTTTTTTTTGTCTAAATGATCATTCAGCTAACCTGTCCATCACTGTTTCTGACCGGAGGGGTATGTTCCAAAAACATCTACCATTCTCGTAATGATAAACATGACAAAAGAAAGATGCACATAGGGTCTGAATGCAGAAATACAAATTTATGTTTAACATGTTCAGATGTTTTAACAAGAGACCTATATTATACTTATAGCAAAAAAACAGGCAAATATGCTTCATATGTACATAAAGTATTGCACTTTTGTATGCACAAAATGGAATTGTATATAATTATGTATTCACCTAATATAATTTTGTAAACAAAAAAGTATTTTGTATTTACAAAAATTCATTTTGTGTACAAAACAGAATTATGTGCATGTAATGCTCTTTTGTGAGAACAGAATAGCATTTTGCACACAAAATGCTATTTTGTATGAACAAAATTTCATTCTGTGTACAAAATATAATTCTGTACAAAAAATGCTTTTTTTTGCACATGGGAAATAATTTTGCTCACAAAATAGTATTTGTGTGCACTGACAATTAGTCTAAAAGTCTTCAAAAGTATATTATCTATAGGGAACAGCACACATGCAAATGCAATGCAAAGACTGATTAGGTCGTGTTATGTAGCCTTTATTTTATTTACTTTTTAATGCTTTGAAACATAACTAGGTATACTTTACATAATTTTTCAACAGAATTTTGTGACTGGGGCACAGTTTCATTTGAATTTTTGGTTTAGATTATGTTTTAAATCAAGCAACAGTGTTACTTGTATGTTTTATAAGAAATAGGGGTGAGGGTCATGGAGGAAGTAGCACATTTTTCTGAGTCATAATTAGACTAATTCTGCCTTGCAAACAACACAAAATTACTTGAATGAATTAAAGGTTGCACACAAATTGTGGTTGCAAATTAAAGAACCATCATAAATGCAGTAGTCAATTGGCTTGTACAGTCTTCCTGTATTACCTGGAAAGGTTTCTATGCCTAACACAGATTTTTTAAATGGGAAGAAAGCCACCCTCTATTGTTTAAATTCAGCTGTGTTCCCTTTCTTTAATCTTTATTTCATAGTTGTTAGCTAATCATTTCCATGTTCATTTTCTTATTTCTATTATAGAGAAAGGTCATGGTAATGGGTTGGGGTTGTGGGGTAGTTGAATAAGGGTAATTAAGTAGAATCCTGTTCCACTGAGTACAAACGAGGTTTCTTCAGGCCACACAATATTAAGAAAGATATCAGTCTGACCATTCCAGTAGTGTTGTTAAGGACAGGATTACCATATTTGAAATCCTAAAGTTCCCTTCTATTATGATGCTGTTACTGTATAAATATTTGCATATATTTCTTATGAGTAATTTGCCCTTTAAGCTATTCTAGCCTAATAAGTTTTCTTTTTAGAACAATACCAAGATGCCCCCTACATTCCTTGCATAACTGTGGACCGAACCTAGACATCTGAGTTTGTGCAGAACTCCACCAACAAGCACTGTACACTGTGTCTGGACCAACAGTCAAGCATATTTTTTATTGGCTCCAGTGTATGTCTTATCTCTAACTCACTCCCAACTCCTTATCTTTTCTTTGTCTATATGAATCCTGTACAATAAAGATTTTGCCAGAACCCTCTGCCAGTTCAGAGTATGGGAAAGGCATATAAACCAACCTTTTTTTTTTTTTGGAAGTTCTTTCTGCTGCACACATACTTTAAGATTAATTTGGAACAGCTGGTCTATGGTTATAAGTGACGGTTGTCACCCTCAAAAGTGTGACTACTTGTTTCCACCCCAAACATGTCATGATACTGGTTCATTAAACACAAGCAGTCACACTACTGGAATTGGTCAGACTGCTATCTTTTTTAATATTAGTTGAATAATCTGTGTCTGGGTGTTTGTGAAAACTACATTTATGTAGCGTTTACCTGTTCAGGCACTCCTCAACAATTTTTTCTAAGGCTTCAATATCTATTTTCTTTGTGGTTGCAGAAAAGAATTGTTGTTGCAAGCAATATAATTTTTAGGATAAGACCACTTTGCATTGCTTCATTTTTTACTTAGCAGTAAAAGTACAGCAATCACTGACACACTACTATCTGCTGGGTACCATTGAGAAAGTCTTCTGTACTCTTTAAGGCTCAATATAAAAATAAAATGAAAGAAGCTTGGAATAAATGAATTCAAATTATCCATAGAGTATAATTTCCAAAATAATCCTTATTATCTGCAAGAGGTAATGGTCGTTCTATGCAGAGAGAAGATTTCATAGCTATGTAATGTTATGTAACTTATTATCCGTACATGTTGGACTATACAGAGAAAAATACGTGTGAAATCAACCCAGCTTGAAAATTAATCTTAAAACAATTTACTAGAAATCCCACTGAGAGATGTTGTCATTGGAGCTATATGAACTCAATCATTTTTAGATTGTATGTGGATCATACAGTATACTGAATTCTGGAAGAGTTTTAATTTGGATTTTGCAGCAGAGTAAGTTTTTAAGATTTTAAAGTTCAAGATTCAAAGTAGAAAACTAAATGAATGGCTTTAATTGTCTATAATTTCTGGTTAGTTCTGATCATTTATATAATTTGTCTCTATGTTTTGCATGAGACCATAATTTGTAGGTTCAAATTAAAAAAAAACAACTTTTCATCAAAGCAGCCCCCTAGGGCTTTTATGAAAATGGTGTTACCTGACCTGTAGGGCAAAATGTATTAAAGCCGAAAAGACCGCTCTCAGAGGGGGTTATTCACTAAAGTCTGAATTGTTGCATATAGGTGTGAATTCGCCAGATAAAGACAGTTGCAATAGGCTGCTACTGTCGCAGTCGCATCTTTATAATGAGAATATTGTCGTAGTGGGGACTTTATTATGGGAAAATTATCGCAATGTTAGCTTTAAAAAATTGTCGTGACTTTACAATGGGGAAATTGTTGCGGATTTCCTGTGGGAATCTGCTGTTTGAGAATTCGACAGTCGAATTTGCAATTTAGTGAATAAACCCCTCAGCCTTTCCAAGTTTATCGCACGAGATTTTGCGTTGTTCCTGCGAGATTACCGTGTGAATTTTTAAATCAAATTTTTCAATGGAAAGGTAGCCATATTTTGCATTAGTAGTATGGCTACCTTTTTATCGAAAAATCGAGATAAAAGAAACTCAATCGAAAAACTCATAACGTAATCTCGTGGGAACAATGCAAGATTTTGCATGATAAACTCAGAAAATCCAACTTAAAATTTCGCCCTTAATATTATGTTTCCCTACATGATATAGGGAGAAATTTACTAAAGTAAAAAAAGTTTTTTTCAACTTTCATCCTAAGAATTTATTGCAGCCGTTTCTCAATCTAGAAATACAGTGGGAGGAATTCACGATAGTGCGAAGTGAGGCGAAGAATTCACACCTCACTTCGCACTATCGTGAAAATTTCAATAGAATTAAAATAATACAAAAAGTAAAGAAAATAAAGGGATTAAATAAAACATTTAAACTCTTAATAGATAGGATTTCACACCTCTCATAGATTATATAAAAAGAATTCCTATATCTATCAGGTTTCATTGCATTATTTTATAAATAAACCCATTACACATGTCATAGTCAATAAGAATTCTGTAATTGGCTGTCATTTCAATGCTAAATTGTACACAATTGGTATCTTAGTAACCGAAGAGAATCAAGTGCATTAAACCACCCCGGTATCTTCACAACATTACATCATATTAAAGATGAACAAGATACAAGTAGCGGAGAATAGGATTGTTTGTTAATGACATTTGGATGAAATAATTAGAGGCTTACAGCGGTGTGTGGGCTACAGAGATCTAAAATGAGATGAAGTAGTCTGGTCTGTCTGCATCTGATTTCTTTTTAGAAAGCATTAAAATCTTGAGAAATCCAAGACCTATCAAAGATAATAAGATCCATATGTAAGAATGTGCTGCACTGTAGATTGATAGAAAACCTGATACAGCAATTTATTCACTTTTTCCAGAAAATCCTGGAAATGTGACAGCCATCAAGTCATGTGAAAGAGTGCAGAACACATTTTTTTTTTTTCAACAGCGTTTGGTTTCTGTGATTTTTTTTTCTTATTTTATATTTAATCTCATTCTACAAATTTTGAATCATTGAAGTATGATATTTAGCTTTAAAAATTGGATTTTATGCCAGACTTTCTACATATGTGCTCCATAGAAAACAATGGGACTGGGGGAGGACTGTTTAACATCATGGCTGCTATCAGTAAAGATAAAAATGGAGAGGCTGATGAATTTATATTTAAAGATAAGTGGGGGTTATTCACTAAAGTCTGAATTCTTGCATATAGGTGTGAATTCACCAGCTAAAGACAGCCGATATAGGCTGCTACTGTCGCAGTCGCGTTTTTATAATGAGAATATTGTCACAGTCGTGAATTTACTATAGAAAATTGTTGCAGTCGCAATTTTTAAAAATTGTTACAATGGGTAAGTTGTCACAGTCACAGATTTACTATGGGAATCCACTGTTTGAGAATTCGACAGTCAAATTCACACCTTAGTAAATAACTCCCCTTATCTTTTGTTGCTGTAATTGATTAACTGCCATACTAATCAAAAAATTATTTTTACTGGCTCTTTAATATGCATGGTCCAAGTGTGCTCTGACCATGTATTTCAATGACTGCATTTGGCCTTCTGATTAAAGGGGACATATAGTGTCCCAAAAATCTTAAAGGGGAAGTTTGGAAATATAGGGTCCCAAACACCTTAAAGGGGAAGTTTGGACATATAGGGTCCCAAACACTTTAAAGGGGAAGTTTTGAATAGATGAGAGAATAAAGATCAATTAAAAGATAAAAAAAAATACAAATTGTGATTCATTTAAAAAAAAAAACAACCTTTGCCAATATTTTTATCAAAGCTCTTGCCAATATTTGTAATTGCAGAAAAAAACTGTTGTTCACCCGATATATTCTCATTCTTATTTCAGAACTGAATTATGATCATTATCAATTCATTCTATTAAATTGAGACACATAATGATTTAAAATGTGAGCAAGAGCAAAGTACTGTGGTGGGTGTCGGTTTTGCTCCGAAACATTGTATCAGTTAATTTATGGTTTAATCATAGCAACATCTTTTTGAGGCTTTGGTATTTAAAGATATCAACCGATGTGCCTAATTTCAGTCTTTTTAAAAATGATCTTAATTGGTTTTAATATTTGTTAGATGTAAGGGAGATTTAATTGATACATTGTATTCAACAAAAAGCTCAAAGAAAGAGGAGTTAAAAATAACATTGAGCTTTAAAAGAAAACCTATTATAAATCTATAATACAGTCTTGTCCAATAAAAGCCATTATTATACATATAAAAATATATGGTTCTGATTTTTTCCCCCCTGGTTTCTCTTTTGGTAGGTCTATTCCACAAATGCTAGCATGTGAGTTCCCTACTGCTTTTAGGGCTTATTCATGAAAGTTCAAACTCCTAATGGTCCAAATTCACATTATTCATCACTTACCAAACATGTTTGCGACCCATTTGGATGGCAGTCTTGGC
This sequence comes from Pipa parva, assembly GCA_019650415.1. Classification (NCBI taxonomy): domain Eukaryota; kingdom Metazoa; phylum Chordata; class Amphibia; order Anura; family Pipidae; genus Pipa; species Pipa parva. Next base: position 17,457 of record WMED01002477.1, read on the forward strand.
GAGGCTCGCGAGGCTCTACTCGAGATGCCTCGTAAGACTGAAATCCCTTTAAAGTGTTCGCTGATGTCCGCATACAGGACTCAGCGAACGCGTAACAGTCTCTGCATACTGATGCAAAGGCATTGCCGGCTCTGCCATTAGGCAGAGTAGGCAAATGCTTGGGGAGCCGCCTGCCCAGGGTGGCGCCCCTAGCATTTTTTTTTTTACATCTATGCCGGCCTGCATGGAGGTTTGTGTCGCAGGGGGGAGGGGGCGTGGGATGGGGGGACTGCTGGGGACGGGGGCTGCATGGGGGGGGGGGGGGGGGGGGGGGGGGGGCGCCGCAACAGGGGATGCCTAGGGCGCCAATACAGCCAGATCTGGCTCTGTGCGAAGGATCAGAGGGTACGTTCGCTCTTTGCTGAATTACCTTGGAGTCTGTCACAGTAATGAATTCAGCAAGGCACACTGTGTCGCATTATTCAGTTTTACTCTAATAAGGGGGTTGATGGCAGGGATGGTACTGTCCGACTGACTACGCCACACTATGCAAGAGACTGCTACTAACACTGTTGCTTCATCGCTGTGAGAATACTCTGTATAGTGACTAAGGAGTAGAGAATTTATGACTACCGGAATGTAGCAACCCGATGTGATGGGAATTCAATTCGACAGTTGATATCTTTGATAAACAAGCTCCTGAATCCCTGCATGTAAATTGGGACCAATTGAATGGGGTCCTGTGTAATTTAAGGAGTTCACAAATGTTTTACCTACCTGATTTAGGGTTTAAACTTTGGCCCCTGAGAGTGTAAGTTTATTTATGTCACATAGATTTCCCATGTTTCTTTTTAGTTGACTTCTCAAGGTTGTGGTTTCAATGGCATCAAATGGTATTTTTTTGAACATTTCAGCATTTTTTCACCATCTTGAAAAGTTTGAATAACCCGAATGACTCCTTGTTCTGTTATAATAAGGATGCCCAACCTCAGCCCTCCAGTTGTTTTTCACTACAAATCCCAGCAGCCCCTTTCAGCCATAGGAGGCTATGGCTTGGTTAAAACCAATTTAAAGCAAAACAGTCTTTAGCCCCATTATTGAATATGTCATATTTATGTGAATTAATAGAAAATATATTCAGTGCAAAACTCATTCAAAAACTGAATCAGTGTATTTGTTATGGTCCAGTAACACATACTATACCAACCAATCAGCAGTAGTTTTTAGCAGGCATTAACACAAGTCTTTCTTATGTCTCCCAAGTATCATTCTGTCCTACTTATTCTCAACCTCTCTTTCACTGACTTCCTGATATCCCAGTTTCTCATCATGTAATCAACTTTTCTCTCCTTGTATCTTATATCTTAACCTATTCTTCATCATCATCCAACATTCCTTTCTCCCATCTCCTATGATTTTCACTATTCACTATTATCCCAACATGCAGTCCTTCTGCCTGATCCCGCCCCACCACTCTGAATAAAGCAGTGTCCTTTAACAAAAAGTGTAAAATCTCATGCTTACTTCTCCCTGGGGAGGTTATTTGCTAAAGTTCGAATTGCTGTGTGAATTCACCAGCTAAAGAAAGCCACAATAGACTGCTATTGTCGCAGTTGGGTCTTTACAATGAGAATATTGTTGCAGTCGCGACTTTACTATGGAAATATTGCCGCAGGAGCAACTTTAAAATTGTTGCAGCCATGACTTTACAATGGGGAATTGTTACAGTCGTGGATTTGCTGTTTAAGAATTTGACAGTTGAATTTGGACTTTAGAGAATAACCCCCTTTATGTTTCTCTCTCTTCACTCAACATCCAGTCCTCTCTAATTCCCAGTTCCACTCCCATCCTCTTCATGAACCAGCATCCCATTGCCTCTTATTTTAAGGTCCTTTATTTATTTTCATCATCTCTACCTCTCTTTTCTCAACATCCCATCTACTCTCCCTTCCACTCTTCTCTGTTCGAATTCTCTTCTCTCCTTGTTTCCACATTTTACAATTTCTGTTGAGTGTAAGGTTGGTTTCATTGTTTCTGACTTTCTATTCCCCACTGACTTTAAAATGCTCTTGCTGTTTCTTTTCCTCTCTTCAATTTCCCCTCCTCTCTACTTTACAATTTTTTACACACTTCTCTCTGTTTATGGTTTCCTTTGTTTATTTTATCTTCTCCCATCCCCCTTTCTATCCTTTTTGTTTTTGACCTTTGTCCTCCCATTTTTTTTCCTGCCTCCATTACTGTCTCTTTTCAGGTCTTGCCTTCTCATCTTCTACCTTGTTCTTTTCATCTCTACTGTTTCACATTTACTTCCAGTAACACTTTATTTTTATATCTCCAATCTTGCTTTTGCTTGTTCCTCATCCACCTTCATCATCCACCTAGCCTCTTCCACCTTCCTTTCATCTTATCTTCTCCTCCATTCCTCCTCTCACTGTGTTTAATTCAAGCGCTCCCACCTTTTCTCTTTACTGTCTTTGCATTGTCACTTCAACAGAGGTTGAAGTCCTTCCACTTGGTTCAAGCCGATGAATTTGCCCACCAATGCTTCTCATGTTATTTGTGTATCGATTGCGTGACCTTAAAGGCTGCTTGTATGTAAACGTTCAACAATTGCATTTGGGACTTAGTTCATATCTGAGAATATTTCTGAAATATGCATATTATGTCAGTTTATCTGGCATGCTTGATTGTCATTATTAACCTTTGTTTGTCTTTCGCAGATGAATTTTTGGTGATAGCTTAACCTTGTGTTCATTCCATGACTGCTTAGGTTAACAGCTTTCTAATTCAATCACCCAGACTGTAATGATTGAGCTCACAGATTTAACACTCCCAGACAGAGAGGTGTGAACATATCATACAACACTGAAAGCTACTGAATTATGCATCACTGATGCCTTAAAATTTCCCAGGAAAGTATTTCATTAAAAGATTATTTCAACAACACCAACATGTGGATTGTATTTTAATAATCTGTAAATACAATATTCCCAAAACATATCTGTCTCAAAGAACAAGCTTTCTTGTATAATCTGCAGTATTTTAAGGGGAGCTGTTAAGTATAAATCTATTTTGGTGCAGTTTATGCTAAATGATGTATTTTCCCAAATAGCTATAATGACTTCTGATCATTTTTGGGACACTTAAATGGGAGGGATGTCATTTTGCAGCAGTAAGATCCTCCCCTTTTTCTTTGATTGACAGATTTCCATGTGCTTGGATTAGGCATGGTGTCCTGCTTAGAGGACCTGAGAATATTAGTATTGAGGGGTAACTTCTCTACTCAAAGTGATAAGAAGGAATGGGAAGTTAAATTTATGAAAATATTTAACATATTCTACAATGGCCTTGACAGGGACAAAAATTTTATGAGGAACTATGTCCTGGATTAATATTTCACTGCCATCTTCCTCCCATCTCTATTCCTCAGTTACAGATTAAGGAAGAGACACTTTACATTTCAAAAGCCACTGAGAGTCTCTAATGGCCCCACACTTCACACCTGTGGACTAAAGGCTCAGTTAACCCTCTCCCACAGTTTGTCTCCTACTGTAATTTGGTGGATTGTTTAATTGCATTACTGTAATTCACATTTAAACAACTCTTCGACATTCCATATGGCTGTAAAACCTATTACATCTGTGCCAGTTTGTGACTTTGTAGTTTTGCAATGTTGTTTTACTGATAATATCTCACTGTATAGCACCAGTCTGTTACTTTTGGGCTTTGATGTTGGATTGATTAGATTTTATTGATTTGTTCCAGTCTGTGATTTTTTTAATGTCAGGATGTCAAACTGATCACATTTTACTATGTTGTACCAGTTTCTGTAGAAATTTGTAATTCTTAGTTATTTGTTCCATACTATGCCTGAGGAAGAGACCTAAATAATGTGGAAAGCTTGTATTTACCATCTATTCTGTTAGCCAATAAAAAGTATCACCTTTACTCTACTTGTCTCTGCTTATATCTATGGCTAACACTGGGCTACACTCTACTGCTTAGAACTTTCTAACACAAAAACTCCACTCACATTTTTAAATTTCCATTTTCCCTTTAATATCCTAAGTGGGAATCACATTCCTTAAGAACCCTGAAGTGTTTATGGGAGAAACATTTCCCTCTTGACCGCTCACGGCTTTGTGGCTAACCGCTGGTTACAAGTTCACCTTTGTCATTTTTTTTTGGCTGGTTTTAAAATGAAGATAATATTTAGGAATTCGTACGTTTTATTGCTCAATGAATCAATTTGCCTGCTAAAATATCTGGTATTTCCTTCATTTTGTTAGTCTGTGTATATTTGCTATGATTTCCAGCTGCCTGCGTCAGCTGTTCGATGATTATATTCACCGGCAATAGACAAAAATATTTGCTAATTCTGGAGCTCTCCTGGTGATTTTATGCTGATTATTCATTTTCTAACATTAAACAGTTTGGTATTTGTTTCTTGCAATATGACCGTATTATATTATGGGGCACATTTACTAAAGTCGAATTGCTTATCCCTATAAAAACGAATTTGGTTAGCTCTGGATTTAGCGATATCAATAGTATCACCTATTTATCAAAGCACTGGAAGGCATTATCGCAGTGGATATCTCTGTGTATCGATATCGCCTGATTTAACGCTGTTCTGCATTATTTACTAAGATAAGTGTTTGTTTTTTTTTGGCTATTTCTGTTGATTAATAAATCTCCACTCTCTGGGTGGCGTTATCCATTACTTTCAATGGGGCTGTAGTCTGGAGTTATGTTTTAAGTGTAACTTATCGATATCGATATACAGTAGATATTCATGTATCCATCCTCATAGACGCAACCAGTACCACTGCTTCTAAAGATATCGATATCGCCGGGATAAATGCATATAACGCTCTAGCAGTGCTATTGCAGCATAATAATAAATAGGCTACGGGGATATCATCCAATATCGCTAAATCTATGGCGATATCTGGCGATATGAGAAATGCAACTTTAGTAAATATGCTTTACGTTTAATGTTGAATGGTTTTTGGCACCTACCATAGAAGAGTGGTGGTTTTTTAGGCTGCCATTTATGAGAAATCCTAACAGTATTGCAAATACATGGTTCCACAGATCTGTGCTTACATATTGATATTAGTGACCCACAGTGATTCCAAACACCTGATACAGAGTGTGTGTGGTTGCATACAGGTTTAAATTCGCTTTTGTTTACCACTTCCCCATCTTTGGGGGATATTAATAAAGGTCATTTTGCCCTATTTGTAGCAATTTGATCTGTTTCATTGTTTTTTTTCCGCATTATCGCCGTTTTTTTCTTTTAGATGCATTTTTGATTTCTTTAAATTTATGTAGTGCAGAATAAAATGTATCGATTTCAATAAATGTCGATGCATTAATCCCGCTACACTTTACATTGCTTTCAGTGGAGCTCCTTTTCCATCGATATCGCTGGTCATCGATGGTGACTTAGAAAAAATGTTTTAAACCATCTCCTTAGGGAATAATGGGTTTTCCCTCCCTCAACTAGTCGAACGCTTTTCAGCGATACAAAAGTTCAGAAGAGGCTTAATAAATACTGATGTCTGCAATATCGATATTTTTGACCTAATTAAAGGTATATCGATCAAACAGGAGAAAATGTTTTTGATTCTTATAAATATCCCCCTAGTGTATTTTGCAAACCCTGTAATGTGGCAAATTTGCATATAATTCAGACACTTACAGTAGTCACAGACTTAAAAAGCTCTTTTCAATACTTTGCGTGGCCATAGACACACAATTTGGCTATTCACCAAGCGTCAGAATCTACTGCTGTTTAATCGTATATGCTGCAGTATGTAACAAGCCATGGCTGATGCTATTTGCATCTTTGCTAAGGGAATCTGTGGCTTTAGTGAATAAGGAGTAAAGAATTTGTGTGCATAGTTATGCAAAGTAAGACAAATTCACATTTTCATGAATAAGCCTTTAAAAGGGGATTTGTTTGAAATATTTTTTATTGTGGGGTCAATGTTTCTTAATTTCCAGCTTTTGTTAAAGGATCTAGAGTTGGTTCAAAAGGTTGACCCTTGCACCAAAAATGTTCTTTTAAGCCCCTGATTATGCTGTATAGACGTCCACTTGGGTAAGGCATTGAGGAAAATGGAAAAAATATACCAAAATAAAAAATGTCATACATGAAAGAAAAATTTTGTTTTGAGTATTAAAACTTTTGAAAATATAATTTTACTTAAAGTTCCCCTTTAATTGTTATTTCCCTGCGTTAAGAATGAATAAAGGGCATTTTCAGTATTTCTTGATGAAGCAATAAATCCAAGAGTGCATCCAGCAGATGTATGTATAATTTTATTTATAAAGCACCATAAATTTACACAGCACTGTACAGTTTAGCAATACAAATACGATACAGACATGGGAAAAGTCCATTAAACAATAGAAGTATAATATCACAAGGATACTTCACTTTAAATACTAGGTAGTGGTTGACACAAGAGGTTGGAGGTCTCTGCCCCATAGAGCTTACAATCTAAATGGGAGGAAGAAATACATACACAGAAAGAAGGGCAATAAGAGCTGTAGCAATGTACTGAAACACAGGTCAATAAATACAAATAAATAGGTCAATAAATACAGATATTAAGCATGAATAACTAAAGATAAAATATCCACATAAAACTCAGAGATAAAAATCATTGCTAGTGCTCCGAAATGTTGGACTTCAGTTTGGTTTTAAAAGTGGAGAGGGAATGTTCCTGGCAAAGATAAAGGGGTATAGAA